>CACTHL010000782.1:12500-115867 GCA_902712375.1 Dioscorea dumetorum
AAATTATTTCAAGGTTTCACAAAGGTAACACTACCCTTTTGTAAGCATTGCATTGTGAGCAATCAACATTGACTAAAGTTCAACATATCTAATTCTAGAAGCATAGCAATTCTAAAATTGGTTCACTCTAATGTGTGGCAAGCACCAGCTACGTCCCTGGAGAAGCAAATTATTTTGTATCATTTATTGATGATTTTTCCAGAAGATGTTAAGTGTATCCTATCAAGATGAAAGGAGATGTATTTCAAGTCTTCAATTCTACAAGGCACGGGTCTAGCTTGATTGTGGTGAAATGATCAAGTGTCCATGGACAGATAATGGAGAAGAATATACTGGCAAAGGATTTGATAAATTTTGCAAGCAAGAAGGCATCAAAAGACAGTTTACTATAGCATACACTACTCAGCAAAAAGTGGCAGAACGGATGAACAGGACTCTGTTAGAAAGAACAAGAACAATAATGGGAGCTGTAGGCATGGACAAGAAATTCTAGGCAGAAGCAGTCAACACCTCTTGTTATATGGTGAATCGCTCTTCATAAACTACAATCGAGTTGAAGACACCGATGGAGATGTGGATTGATAAGCCAGTGGATTATTCAAACCTTTATATATTTTGAAGTCATGTATATGTGATGTGCAATGCCATAGAAACTACAAAACTGGATCCAAAATCCAAGAAATATATATTCTTGGGTTGTGCTAAAGGAGTGAAGGAGTACCGCTTGGTGGATCCCACTACCCACAAGGTTGTAATAAGTAGAGATGTCATCTTCATAGAAGACAAAGAACAAGAGCACGTAGATGGTAAAAGCACTTTAAAAAAAAAGCACAGAGACTACAATAGTATAGGTAGAAAAAGAAACTGACCTACACCAGAGCACGAAGAACAAGAACCAGTTAAATCTGAACTTCCAGAAGTTTGGCGGTCAACTGGTACAAGGAAGATACCAAGTTGGCATTCTGACTATATTATGGAAGGGAATATTGCATATTGCTTTCTAACTAAGGATGGAGAACCATCAACTCTCTAAGAAGCACTAAACAATTCAGATCCATCTCATTGGATGACAGTAATGCAAGAAGAAATTGAAGCCCTTCATAAAAATAGGACATGATAGCTGGTGTCACTACCGCAAGGGAGAAAACCCATTGGTAATAAATGGGCCTACAAGATCAAGCGCAATAGTGATGATCAAGTAGATCACTATCGTGCTAGACTAGTGAAAGGATATGGTCAAAAGGAAGGAATTGACTTTAACGAAATATTTTCACCTGTAGTTCGACTTACCACAATCCGAGTGGTTCTAGTGATGTGTGCTACTTTTGACTTGCATCTTGAGCAATAGGATGTAAAGATTGCATTTCTTCACGACGATCTTGAAGAAGAACTCTACATGCTTCAACCATAAGGGTTTGAAGAAAATGTAAAGAGAAATTGGTTTGTAAGTTGAAAAAAAATCTCTGTACGGCCTAAAGCAGGCGGCAAGATGTTGGTTCAAGAGATCTGATTCCTTCATCATGAGCCTTGGATACAGCAGACTCAATACAGACCCTTGTGCATATGTCAAGAGGTTTGGAGAAGATGATTTTGTCTTTTTATTGCTGTATATAGACGACATGTTGGTGGCAGGCCCCAACAATGATTGTATCGAGCAATTGAAAGCACAGTTGGCTAGGGAATTTGATATGAAGGACTTGGGACCAACAAACAAGATTTTAGGGATGCAAATTTACTGAGACAGAAATAATAGGAAGATTTGGCTTTATCAGAAGAATTATCTAAAGAGGATCTTGCTACGCTTCAACATGCAAAATTGTAAGTCAATTTCTACGCCATTTCCTATTAATTTCAAGTTATCCTCAAGTATGAGTCCTAGCAATTAAGAAGAAAAGATGCAAATGTCTTGAGTACCGTGTGCATCAACAGTGGAAAAGCGTAATGTTCGCCATGATTTATACAAGACCAAACATTGCACATGTAGTGGGAGTGATAAGTCGGTACATGGTGAATTCTAGTCGAAGCATTGGAATATTGTTAAGAGGATTCTCAAATATGTAAAGGGAACATCAAATGTTGCATTATGTTATGGTGGATCAGACTTTATTGTCAATGGATATGTTGATGTTGATTATGCATAGGATCTTGACAAGAGCAAATCCACTATAGAATATGTGTTCACACTTGCTTGGAGGAACCGTGAGTCGGGTTTTAAAATTGCAAGTTAATCGTAGCTACGTCAACGACGTAGCGATTATCTAGCAACCTACACTAGCTAGCAAAAAAGCAAGGTGGTTAAAGATGGTGTTAGAGGAATTCGGGCACAAACAAGAGAACATCATCTATATTGTGACGACCAGAGTGCTTTGCATCTTGCAAGGAATCCGGAATTTCATTCCAAGACAATCTCTAGCAAGCTTTAGAGCACAACCTACTCAAACCGTATAAATTGAGATTTTAAAATGGTGGGAGAATGGCTTAGGGGTGTGATTTTCCAATTAAATCTTCTCTGGGTGCTTATTGTTTACATGGCATCTTTAATTGTTGTCTTACCTTCTAGTGATAATTGTCCTGAAACTTGAGACCCACATATCTAGGCAACTAATGTTCTCTTTGTCCTAGTGTTTTAAAACTTGGATTGACCTAACAGATGTGACTTGGTTGGACCGGATCTAATCGGATCATCAAGTCGGTTTTCATAAAAAACCAAAGGACATAAAACTCATATTTGACCTGGCTGACCTAGGTGGGCCCTCAATTAATCGGTTGATCCTAGGCCATTTGATTGGGTTTATTTTTTTTTTGAGCAGCAAAATAGTCCTCTTCTAAATTATTAAAGGCAATTGCAAGTAGTCAACTACCATACTATTTCAAATGAAAAAAAAAATTATCAAAGCAACAACTGGGAAAAAAAATGAAACAAACAAACACACACATTCTTTCTCACCTTGCACAATCTGCCATTTCCATTCCTCCCTTGTTGCTGTCAATGCCATTGGTTTTTTTTTAGGGGCATACTGGTGTAAGGATGCCAACGGGGTGGAGATTCACCGAGGGATACAATTCCCTACCCCATCCCCGAAATCCCACCCCTATCCCTAACCTTGGCCCATAATCCGAATACAGGGAATTTGTTTTCTCCATCTCCGGCCAATGGGATTTTTCAGGTTCAGAGATTCCCCGGCCCTGATTATTATTTAAGATTTTATTTAATTTTTATACTAATGTACATTTAATTATTAAAAATTTACTAATTAAATAAATATAAACATAAAATATAACACACACACACACACATATATATATAGTACTTAAATTAAATATTTAATATTTCGGGGCCGGAGCAGGGGTGGGGCAGGGAGGATACTCACCGGCCCGGCCTTGACCCCAACGGGGACTTTTTTTTAGCCCCGGCCCCGGCTCCGACCCCGACCCCCATAAAAAAATCCCCAGCTCTAACCGGCCAGGGAATCAGATTCCCCGTCAGAGCCGGGGCTCATTGACATCCCTATACAAGTGAACCACCTCACTTTCCCCACCTGTGCTTTTTTTTCTATTTTTTTTTAATTTTGTTATAATATGGCTATTTTGTTGGTGTAATTTTGTATTTTCCTTTAGGTTGTTAGCTCTTAAATGAAAATGTATGTATTCTTTTCATCTTTTGGTTTATTGTTTCAAGCTTTTTAAGCAGGACGATTCTGCAATGAGTTTCTTGTGCTATTTGCTGTGAACTTGTGGAGGTAGTTTGCCGGAATAGCATTGCTCTTATTATCATATCTATAGTCATCTAGAGTTTGATCAGGTGAGTATGTAAAGTTTGATATATATCTTGATGACACATGACCGTATCGTTTACAGGAGTATGAGAGCCTTAGCATCTCCGGAGAGGTGGAGTTAAAAATTATAAACCTTGTAATTATAAACCAAATTTTAAAGTAAAAAATTGATACTAATGCCGATGCAGGACCTTTTGATCAAAACACATAAAATTCCTTCTTTTTCTTACTATTCTCAATTCTATCATATTTGCTCATTCGATTCTAATATGGCCCACCATGAGTTTTCGGCGAGAACACAACAATAATAGTAACATGACCTTCAATATTATGTGTTTTGATCAAAGTGGTCACCGAAGTGGCCGAAGTGACCACTTCCAGTCCATTTCAGTGTGTTTGTTTCACTGATTTAAACCCGGAAGTGATGATGTGACAACTTCTGAGTTCGGCCACTTCGGTGTCTGACTTCAGCTGGAAAAGTCCCGAAGTCACCACTTCAGCCTTCCACTTCAGCCCACTTTGCAATATTTTTTAATGATAAATAGAATAATTATTACCATGGTAATAAAATAATTAAATAACTACTCTCACTAATTAATAATTAAGCATAATATATTAACCGATTTAATTTAATTTAATAACATGGTATTAAATTAATTATGTGATGTGCAAAGTTTTTAATTTAATAAATAAATTGTTTATTACCATCGTAATAAAGTAATTAAATCATATGATTTAATTAAATAAATGTAAAAAACATGAAATGACAACTTTATCCCCTCACTGAAGTGGTGATCATATCCCCACTTCAACCATCCAAACACAGGAAGTGGTATCTGAAATCCAGTTTTCAGCTTGAACCAAACACACTGAAGTGGATAGTTCCAGTTGAACTGTTCACTTTCACCGAAGTGCCACTTCCAGACTTCCACCACTTCGACAACTCATTTCTGAACCCAACGGCCCCTATGTATTTGGGAACTGCATAACAGGAAAATTAAAAATAATAAACCTTAGCAGGAGATTAATCCACCACATGTGCTGGCTTGGGTTGGGATTGGCGGGTCGGCAGGTGCATTGACCGCAATCCATAGGTCTCGCTGCGAAATCTCGCCCTCACGCTCCTTATCCAGTTATCCTTGTACGCCTAATCCTTGGTGGCCTAAACCTCGTAAAGGAGTGAGAGCCTATGCCCCCGTTTTCCAAGTTTGAGTTCTGGCCGCAGACATGTCTTCTCTTGCGCCTGCGGAGGTGAATCAGGAAGGAGGCATAGTATTTTCCTCTATACCCTTATCATGATGGATTCAGAAAGCTTCATTGCAACTATTATGTCTGATCAGCTTCCATTTCTCACGCATTACTCAGTTATCTCCTCTTATTTTCTTCAGAGGAGAAACCCGCTCCGGAAGAGAAGAATGCGGAGGGTTCAACTTCCCAGCCGCAAGCAGGCCGAAGAAAGGTGCCGTCTGCACCAACGCCGGAATTTCCTGCAAACGCTTTCGACTTCTCCTCTATGGCTGGCCTCCTTAACGTATGTTCCTGCTTCCTTATTCTCCAATCGATATTGAGTTAATCATCATTTAACTGAGAAAGTCTTATGGATGCATTCACCTTCCTTGATATATATATAGAAACAAAATTCCGTTGTCCAGTTGTGGAAATTGTTATTTTTTAATTTTGTTCAAACATCTGCAACAAATTATCGTGGATGTTATGAAACCTTTCCCACTTTCTCCATTGCCATTGGTTTAATTTTGTGGAATCCTTGTGAAAGTCATTCTACTATTCTCTGTTGTTAATTGTGGCAGGACCCATCCATAAAAGAATTAGCACAGCAAATAGCCAAGGATCCTGTATTTACCCATATGGCAGAGCAGCTGCAGAAAACTGTGAAAGGTGTGGGTGAGGATGACATTCCTCAGTTGGACACCCAGCAGTACATATCAACCATGCAGCAGGTTATGCAAAATCCTCAATTTATGACAATGGCTGAGCGTCTTGGAAACGCTTTGATGCAGGTATACTGATATTTCACCCTATTTATCTAGACAACACCACGAACATCTTTTACTGGTATCAATGTGAACTTTATTCTTTTGTCTGCAGGACCTAGGTCTGTCTAGCATGTTGGAGAGTTTGACAAATCCCTCTCGAAAGGAGCAACTTGAAGAGCATATGGCACGCATCAAGAAAGACCCATCACTTAAACCAATTCTTGATGAAATTGAGAGTGGAGGGCCGGCTGCAATGATGAAGTATGGGATGAATCCTCCCCTGAACTAGATGATCTTTCTTTACCGTGGGAGATATAATTCTGACCTTCATGGGGGGTGACATGTTTTAGGTACTGGAATGATCCTGATGTTCTACAAAAACTAGGCCATGCCATGGGCATTGGGACTTCAGGAGAAGGTGAAGCTTTGGTGGAACAGTCTGTTGCTGAAGAAGTAGAAGAACAAAGTGGCTATGAGGACGAGTCAATTGTTCATCACACTGCTAGTATTGGTGATGTGGAGGTATGCTGTTAGTGGAATGCATCACAAAGCTATTTTTTCACAGGGATCAAACAATTTGCATGGCTTTAGCAAAAATGTGTTAATATGACGCTAGCTTTATGAATTATGAAACCAGTATCATGAAAACAATCAATATTCCTAACATTACAAAGAATTTCATCAATGTGATTCCCTTGATGTACCTTGCATTGGCACCTGCTATTGTTTCCTTCTTTTCATGGGTTGGTGCTAGCACATGCTATGTTTTTTAAGGTTAAAAGGCATTTAGCTATTGGCACCTCATTCAGGGACTGAAGAATGCCCTTGTTGCTGGAGCATACATGAATGAAGAAGATTCAGAAGGAAGAACAGCTTTGCATTTTGCTTGCGGATACGGTGAGGTATGGAGTGTTTGATTTGGGTATTTCTATGAAGCCAATATGTAGAAGAAACTTCAGTATTATGCTTGTAGGCTCTGTTTTAGTCTTAATGTGCATGGTCATTGTTCTATATGAGTTCATACCATTCGAACATATTTAGCTTTGGCTTGCTTTATCTATTTTCTTTATGAGGCATAAGATTGTATCCCTGGGCTTTTTATTCATTTTTCTGAAAAAGCACCAAGTGAAAGTTGGTTATATGCTTGGTCTGCTTGTGATACAGGTGAAGTGTGCTCAAGTCCTCCTTGAGGCTGGGGCCTTGGTTGACTCACTGGACAAGAACAAAAACACTGCTCTTCATTATGCTGCTGGTTATGGACGGAAGGAGTGTGTGGAACTTCTGCTAGAGAATGGTGCTGCTGTGTAGGTTTTCCTGCCAAAGATGTTTGCAATTCCTATTTGATGCTTTATATTGCTTATTTATTTTTTGGTGCAGCACCCTGCAAAATCTGGATGGGAAAACCCCTATTGATGTCGCTAAACTGAACAACCAGGAGGAGGTACTCAAACTGCTTGAAAAGTTTGCATTCTTATGATCCAGGCCTATGAAAGAGGCAAGTTTTCTCTGTTTGTAATCTGGTAGTAGTCTGTGTTGTTTGCAATGGACTTCAGTCAGAGTGTTTTTGAGAGATGATCACATTTCTTTCCCTTGAGTACGTTTTCACTGCCACTATGTTATGTTTTCCCTTGTTAAATGATGATTCATCATTAATTATCTCTTAGCAAATATGTTTAGATATTATATACCCTCTCTCAAGTACTCATGAACTTGCCATCAAAATTTGGAAGTGCACGCATTGTGTTGGGATGGAATTCTTTCATGGTACATCTTTCTACCTGAAAACAACATAAGTGAACATTCTGTCCATGAAAACCATATGTTCTGCTGTTAAGTATGTACTCTGGAGTATTTTGTTTAAGATGCGCGTTTCTGAGGTTGATACTTGATACACCTTGCATCAAGGGAAGTTGGTATATAACTCAATATATTTTTCTACCTGATAAAGAAACATTTTGTCCATGAAAGCAATATATACTGTTGTTTAGTATGTACACTAGAGCCCTTTGTTTAAAATGTGCATTTATGAGATTGATGCAACCTGCATCAATTGGCAGTTGAAGTTGATCATTCTGCATATTGCAAACAAAATCTAAGGTTAGCTTCCATAGTTTATCACGCTGACATATGATCGAAAATGATAGTTAATACAAAAGGCAAATGAGTTACAAGTCTTTAAGGGTCCCTGCAGTTTTTCCCTGGCCTGCGCATCTTTCCTTTTGTCCGGGCATTCCTCAAAACTCCTTATAGGTGTTTTTCTCCTTTGTCATTATATCCAAACTGTCCTTTCGTATAACATTTTTTTCTCTCTCTTCCATGGTCCTTTTTTACTTCTTACCCATGTTCCTTTTCTCCTTTTTGTTAATGATGTTCTTTTCATCTTCTTGTACCTATTCTTTTTTTGTCTTTTTTTAAGGGGTAATTTTTCAATAACTCATTTAACTATAGTCTTGTTTCACATTAGTAGCCAAATATCAATTTGCATCATAATGGTCATTCATCTTCAATTTTGTTTCACTGGGCAATTATTTGAGGGATTTAGAAACCAAATAGCTTATGTGGTCGCCGGACAATCCTTATCAACTCCCCTATGAGACATCATCCATCATCTTCGAGTTGCCTCTGCTGGCACGGGGTAGTGCCACCACTGCCCTGGCCTGTGGCTTCTTGTCGCTGGTTGTTGTTCCTCTGACACTTTTACTGAGGGAACATCATGTGACCTCAGCTTTCTCTGTGGTAGCTTTATAATTATAACTTGGCATTGCTGACCAATAATCATCCCCATGGCCCCCTTAGTGAGGATGGGTAAAGACCAAGAAACCAGGTTTTTCACTCTTTGCATCAGCCATCTAGGTAGATCTAATCCTTGAAAGAAAAGGATTATGGCATGGGAGTGTTTACCATGCGAAGCTAAGTTATCAGCAAACTCGTTCCATTCTATAGGGATGACAATGATGTTTTGGCTATCTAGAGCATAGTTAATTCTAAGCCTCTGTCTAAATCTCCATGTGTTATCACTTCTATCATGATCCAAAGTCTATTTAAGCCCCTCTGCAGCCTGTGAAGATGTTGCTAATGTTCACTCTCCATTCATCAGAAATTCTTAGACCAATCTCTGCAGGACAAACTTCAGCTTCTACAATTGGAACGGCTTCAATTATGGCACATCCTGCAATAATAATTTTTTTTGTTAGGATTTACTATGATAAAACTTGCTTCACTAATCTAATTACTAGGGATCCAGGATGCATATGTAAAAAGGTAGCAATCGGAAGAGAGGATATTAACATAATTCAGAAAGAAAATCTCTCTTTGAATATTACCATCCTAGGAAAATTCTTTCACATGATCAATAGATTGGGAGGCTAGCCAATGAGAATCCCATTGGGCTTCTTTAAAATTGCAGCTAGCTTTCCAGATGATCCAAGTTGTAACAGTATAAGGGAAGCGATCCAAAATTTTTTTGTTGCTGTGACATTTTCCAACCAGGATCCATACGCAATGTTGTGCCTTAAATTTAGTTGAATATGTATCCTCCCTTCAATTATCCTCCAAACCATTTGGGTTTTGGGGCATAGGAGGTGATTGATGTTTTCCCTAGAATTACCACACAAAGCACAACAATCATCAAAGACTAAATTTAGAGAAAGAAGGAAGCTAAGAGTCTTAATTTTCCCATATACAAGGAGCCACATAAAGAATTTTGCGCTAAAGTAGTATTCAATTTCCAAAAATGCACAAAATTTTCTAGGCCCACCACTGATCTTCAATTCTTGTTGCTTGAATTCAGAAAAAAGATTTAACAGCAAAAACCATAGTGACATTAGTGGAACCTGGCATCCCCACCCATGAATTGGAATTTCCTGGGCTTATCTACCCAAGTATCCTGATAGAGGAGTTGAAATTGTTGCCTAAAATATCAGTGTTAGAGTTGAAATCCTGATTAGAATCCTCAATGAAATCAGTGGTGCGGATATTTGTTGCCAACACGATCCGTATTGACAAAAATCCGCTTAAAATTAATACGAATTTCAAAGCACTTGGGATCATTAAAAACAGAGGTGGAGTTGAGATCAGTAGTATTAATCCAAAGCTGAGATTCAATGAAATCCATGGTTTTACTAAGATATCTGAAAAACCAGGAACATTTGGGGAGTGGGGGAGGGGATATTAATATTCCAAGGATGCATAATCCCATATTTGCACTTCAGAATATCAATCCAGAAAACATTATCAGCATTTAAATATCTCAAAACAGTTCTAGCCATGCAACGGTTTCTAATAGCCAATCCCCCGTCATCTTTGTCAGAAGTAGCTTTGTTCCGAGCAATAAGAGGAATGCCACTACAATTGCTTCCTTTGTTCCACAGGAAATTTCTAGCTGATTTAGCTAAACAGCTAGGGTATAAGAAGGAAAGGACATTAGAACACTGTTGATAAGAATTACCCTACCTGTAAAAGAAATGTGCTGATGTTTCCAAAATGATGCGGTGTTATTAACTTTAGCAATCATATGCTGAAAACTATGAATGTGTAACCTTCTAGGAGAAATTGTAATACCAAGATAGGTAAAAGGGTAAGACCCACTATTAAAATTCAGGGCATTACATATACTCCCGGACTTCCTGTTAAGCCAATCTGGGAAGTATACTGTATACTTGGAAGAATTAGGACTTTGACCTGTCAGCTTAGAGTATAGATGGAAAGACAAGATTGATATTCTTGACAACAGATCTGGAAGCTTTAGAGATGAGGATGAGATTATCAGCATACATCAATGATTGATATTCTTGATCCTTTTTTAACAAAACGGCTCCAAGCGCTTTTCCAAAATACAACTTAACACATAAGAGAACTCAATGCTTACAATAAAATGAAAGAGACTTCTTGGCTTCATCACGGACCTTAGGGTGTGTTTGGTTCACCGCTTTTGAGGCCGAAGTGACCGAAGTGCTGACTTCAGAGTGACTTCCGGTTGTTTGTTTCACTGAACTAAATGGCTGAAGTGTTGAAGTGTTAATGTGATTAGGCCAAAAAGTTGGATCATAAATTTAAAAAAAAAAATTGGTGTTGGCAGCTTGATCCTCCTGGGAGCTTTGCAACTCTAGAGCGGATTCTTTTCTATAAATGAGAACTTTCTTTTTTTTTTTTTTGTAATTCTCAGTGTTAACTTAAGGGGCCGTTTGGTTCGCGGTAATGTGAAAACATTACCGGGAATCAGCGGTAATGTGAAAACATTACCATGTTTGGTTACTGTAGCAATGGTAATGTGAATGGTAATGTGAGATTATCAATAGTGAAATATTACCAAATAAGGTGGTAATCTGATTACCACCAAAATAGGTGGTAATCCAGATTACCAGGTTGGTGGTAATCTGGAAAATTTATTTTTTCCAATTATACCCCCACTTAATTAACCTAATTTCATATTATACTTATTATCAAAACCCTAGGGTTTTGTTCCATTTTTATTAAAATATATATATAATTTAATTATTTATTTATGTAAATACTTTAAATTAAAATTTTCAAAATTTTATATATAGGGGTATTTAGTTAAATGTATTTAATATTTAATTATTTAATTATATATATAATTATAATAATTATATATTAAATAAATTTACCTAAACACCCCTATATATAAAATTTTGAAAATTTTAATTTAAAGTATTTACATAAATAAATATTAATAATATATATATATATATATATATATATATATATAATTTAATTATTTATTTATCTAAATATTTTAAATTAAAATTTTTAAAATTTTATATGTAGGGGTATTTAGGTAAATTTGATATATTACTGAGGTGATTACCATGACTAACCAAACATGGTAATGAAAGATTACTAGTAATATAAGTTCTCAACCAAACACAGTAATCTCACATTACCACAACATTCCCGGGCATATAATATTCCTGACCTCATTACCATGGTAATCTCATTACCGTGATAATATATCATTACCGTGAATCAAACGCCCCCTAAATGTCATCCAAGTGGTCATCCACTGTTCTTGTAGATATCTGATTCATTATTCTCAAAGATTGAGATTGTTATGGTTTTAGAGAAAAAGATAATAATAATAATAATAATAATAAAAGAAGAAGCCAACACAGAGAAATTTCACAAAGCAATCCAAACTCTCTATTAGTCATACAATATTTTAAATAAAACATAAAGCAACCAACCCTAAACAAAAGATATAAAAATTTGATTTGCATGCCTCGCATCGCACCTTACTTCACAAATATCTTGGGGTTATATATCCAATAACCTAATAAATTGGTACCAGAGCCTTTGTTCCCGCTTCCTATGCTATTTCTGTTATTATTTTCACTCATGTTGATTGGTGATTTGGTCGATTGATGAATTTGATGATGTTGACCAAATTTTGTTGAAAACAATAGAAGAAAGATAAAAAAAGCTTGAGATGTATGTTGTCCTCAAAAGTTTATTCGCCTCAGACATGAAAACTTCCCAAGATATAATAGACTCTTCCTACCAATTGGTTATGATTCAGAACATGGGCGGAGGGCAAGGGGGCAAGCCGCCCCCTATCGTTCGGAGGTCAATAGACCTGTTGCTTGAGATGCCCTTCGCCCCCTTCCTCGTCATGGCCACCCCTTTCCCCTGGCGGTCAATGTACTTTTTTCTCATACCGCTCCCTTTTTCTGTCGGGATGTCTGGCCATCCTCTTTTCCTCCCAGGTCTGCGGCACCGAAGAAATGAGATTGAGCTTCTGTGAAGAAGAAGAACGATCCCTAATTTGCATATGATATTACTGAAATGCCATCATACTTTTGTTTTGAAAATTTGAATTATTATTCTGGCCATGGGACTTCTATTGTTTTTGTTTATATTTAATTTGTTATGAATTAATTAGTTTAAAAAATAATAAGCAAAAATAGATATAATTTTTTTAATTAGTTTGTGGAATATGAAAAAAAAGTAAACTAGATAATTTTTTTTTAGTTGGATACACTAGATAATCTTGTTAATAAGATTCTAAGATAAACTTATTGATAATATCCTAATATTATTTATCTTAATTTTTGTTGCATATATAATTTTCATATGTGCACAAATCAATAAAAAAATTCCGAAAATATTTATCATCATAATTTGATTAATAATTTAAATAGTAATTGTGTTTATCTCAAGAATATTGGAATACAGTGATTAAGAAGAGGAAAGGATTTGGGCCTCTTAAAAGCTCAAATTGTTCAAAAGTTTTTCCTTACCATGAGGGGAAAAAATGTCTCATTTTTATATGGAGTACAACTTTAGAAGTCAGTAGCTTGTGTTACAATGCCAGTTTTAGTGTCCAATATGAAGAAATAATATTGCAATGTTTTCAAAACATGTAAAATTGAAAGATTCAACTCCCATCAGAGTCAGTAATGGTATTTTTTAGGGTTTAGGGTTTAGGGTTTAGGGTTTAAAATATAATTATTAATGTATTATTTTGAATTTTTATTTATAAAATCCTACTTGGGACTAATGGTTTGAAAACCAAAACCTTAGAATTTAGGATAATAATAAAGTGATAATTAATAGTAATTATAATAATAATAATAATAAATTCAAATTAAGGAATGTAACTCCCCAATTGAAACATTAGAACTAAAAATTATCAAATTAAATTTAAACATATCAAGATTTTTACAAAAAAGACTTTTGAAATATCTTTAAAAATATACAACAATCCCCGTTTGGATGCAAGAAATAATTTAGTATTATTTACCACAGCATCACAAGTTCCAATAATAAGCATGTTGTCTACATGTAAACAAATATTTACACATGCACCCTTCAGTGATTTTGTATAGACACATCTATCAACTTCAATAAAAGAAAAACCATTGCTAGTCAAATTTTGGTTAAATTTCTCATGCCATTATTTTGGACCTTGGTTTAAACTTGAATCATATAAATTTCTTCTTCTAAATCGCCAGTTACAAAAGCTATTTTCACATTCATTTTGTGAACTACAAGTTTATAAATAAAAGCTAAGGTTATTAAAACTCGAATAGAAGAAATTCTGATTATAGAAGCAATAATATCAAAATAATCATTTTTTTTTTAGTAAAACCTTTTGCAACTAACATTGTTTTATATTTTTCAATTGAACCATCAAGGTTGTATTCTCTTTTAAAAATGCAGTTGGATCTAATAGGCTTTCCTCTTGGAGGGAAATCAACCAAAACCCAAGTATTTTTTTTTTGTAATAGAATCAATTTCGGTTTTAATAGCTTGTTCCCAAAAATGTGAATAAGAAGAAGAATTTGATTCATAAAAAGTCAAGGATCATTCCGAATTAAATATGTATAAAATCTTTTTCAAAAGAAGTTTATTTCCTTTGGCTTTTACTTCTCAAATCCTTATATGAGTTTCACCATGATTTTCTGAAACTTCTTAGGAAAAATGTTTCTCAAATGATTCATGAGCAACATTTCCAAATTTTAAAGGAAAAATAAATTAGAAAAATCTAGCATGTTTTTTGTCTTTGTAAAAGTATTTATATCAAGCACATCACTTTACAAAACAAGAAATCCACTATGCTCAACATATCTTATAAACATATGGTTGGAAGTTTTAGAGCCGATTTTTCTTTTCTTAGGATCAAGATGCATTACCTTAGCTAAACATCCCCACATTTGGTCTATAACATTTCCATAATTCATAAGGCGTTTTACTAATTTTCTTATGGAGAATTCTATTTTGAAGGTAACATACAGTTAACAAAACTTCACCCCAAAGATTATTAGGTGCAGATTAACCAACTAATAAGGCATTCAGAATTTTCTTTAATGTTCTATTTTTTCTTTCGGCTACCCCATTAGATTCGGGTGAATAAGGAGAAGTAGTTTCATAGATTATGTCTTCTTTTTCGTAAAACTCATTAAAAGAAATGCATTCCCCCCCCTGTCGGACCTAATTCTTTTAAGTTTTCTACTTAACTAGTTTTCTACTTCTACTTTGTATAAAATAAACATATCAAAAGCTTAATCTTTATTTCTTATTAGATATATTTTAGTATATCTACAAAAATCATCTATATAGGTCACATAATATCCTTTGCCACCTCTAGGTTTGTTTTAAATCTCCTAAATCACTTGTGTATTAAGTCAAGTAGTTTGGCTTCCCATTGAACAAGGTGACATGTCTTTTTAGTTAATTTGACTCGATACAAATATCACATTTATTTGAACATGCATCACTAATCCCATAAATTAAACCAAGGTATTGTTTTTTTTTTAATATAAGAAATATTAACATGTCTTAATCTAGTCTCGCCACATATCAACATAATCGAGTCAAGTAAAAAAAACAAAAAGAATCATTTTTATTCATAATTTCATAAATTTGAGTACAAAGAGTCTTTGATCACAATAGCCTTCGCCCACAAACACATTATTTTTTGTCATTATAATCTTTTCATATTGAAATGATACTTTAACCCCAACTTTTCCCAATAGTGCTACGGAAATTAAATTTGCCCTAATAGTGGGCACATTGAGCACTTTATTCAAAGCCAAGGTCTTGCCGGATGTGAGCTTAAGAAGAACTTTTCCTTTTCCAATAAGTGAAGCTGATTGAATCCCCAAGATATATAAATTCTGATGGTTGGCGTGCTTGCATTTGTGCGACAGATGCAACACTCCCCCGGCCACGAGTGCATAGGCCGTCAATTAATAATCCCTCGCGTGTGACCCCGAGAGAGTCGTATTCCCTAAGGTCCCAAGAAGAATTATTAGTTCCTTTTTCATAGCACTATCTAGTCTACCAAACAAAGATGGTTGTTTAATTAAAAGCTTATTAAAAAAAAATAGAGAAAGCAAACACCGCAAAAGCTAAATTGATAAAGTGATTCAAAGGATAAGGAAGGCCTCGGGCAAAGATTCTCTCAGGAGAATAACATGTATGGATGAAATATTAAAAGAGTAAGATGTTGGCTAAGCTTTGATCCGCGAAGCTCTAAAGTCAGCTACCCCGAACCTCCATTGATAACCCTAATTCCATATAGGTTATGATCCTCGGATACCCCTACGATGTCATTGGGTACAGTAAGTCTCTATTTAGTGTTAAACCCTAATACGATGTCACCCGGAACCTCTGGTGTGCTGATATACTAATAAATCTCTCTCTAATCTATGTATCACCTAGTGCAGGCAAGCAACCCGCTCTACAAATATTGAGGTTATTTTACTATTATATCAGCACACCAGAGGTGATACATTGAGATTATTTTACATTTATATTAATTTTACAATTTCCATGATCTCTTCCCGAACCAAACATGAATATTTCAATTCACAATTATGCATCCAAGAAACAAAAAGAGAAGAATTATATAATGTTTAAAAATTCTGTTTCTTTATTCATTTTAGAGATTGATATTCAAATATTTCTTCTTAGAACGTATTGATTTGATCCCATAAGCAGGACTGCCACCCAAATGGGGGTAGGATACAGTTTTTTAGCACACTTAATTTATTTTAAGAATTAAGATCCTTTTGGCTCAACATAGTTTGTAGAAATTCCACGATCGAACTACCAGAATGATCTAGAAATCCCTATTTTTTTATTTGATCTATTGTTTTTTTTGTACATAATGCAGATTTACTGCTTCACACCCAAAAAGAAGCGAGCTACATCAGAGCTAAGCTTGGATAGGTTGGTTCACTTTCGGGCATGCCTCATTTGCTCTGTTCTTCTTTTTTGAACACATTTGGCATGGTGCTAGAACCTTGTTCAAAGATGTTTTTGCTGGTATTGATCCAGATTTGGATGCTCAAGTGGAATTTGGATTAGTACCAAGATCTTGTTGTTACATCGAAACAAATAAATGTTGACTAATATGGTTAACGTTGAACTCAGAAACCGTACGTGCACCTTTGGATGCATACGGTTCAAAAACAATTGCAAAAAATATAAATAATCCTTATTTTATTAGATTATCTTATCCATAATTTGAGAAAACTTTCTGATTCGAATCATTAAAAATGGGTTTCTTGACATAGCCATAAAAAAAAAAGTTGGAGAAAAATTGCGTCCAATAGGATTTGAAAGCCAATCCTAGGGAACAGTAAAGCTTCATAGGATCTTTCTATCCAGGTCCAGGTAGTCCACATCTTCACAGACATGTCTATTTCACCGAGCCTCTCTCGGCCGAACTCGAATTTATGATTTAGTATTTCGATCTCATTGGTTATTTCAATATCAAATCTACAGAAACCATCAACTGTAGATTAAACAATAAAACCATAGAAGAGAATCAAAGTTGAATTCAAGCCAAACATTAACATAATATAAAATTAACCATCCATATAAGTCATCCTCCCAAGGTTCACCTGCGCCCAGCAGCCTTTGGAGGTTAGTTCGACATCATGTAAATGGATAATACAAGAGATAAAATATAACAATCCAAAGACATTGTAAAATTCCCTATCTACCGACTAATGGTGGTGAGAACTCGTTGGATCCGCGCCGTCGAGTTCTTGGATGCTCCCCTTAAGTTCCACCCTCTTCTCCTATTGAATCCCGGCCGAAATCGCCCTTCTCCAGTGGATTTGTGCGTTGTAAGAGCTTGGAGTCATACGGCGGCACACTTCCTTCTCAAAGCCTTAAGTTATGCTTTTATAGTCGCCCAAGTGTGCGGGCATGTGTGCGGCTGCATAGGGACCACATATGGTCAAAATCATGCTCAAAAAGCTCGAACTGGGTGCTCTTTCGTGCGGTGCGGGCGCCGTGCGGCCGCATAGAGTCCACAAAGGCCTCTAGTTGGGCTGTGAGGGCGCCATGCGGGCACACGCAACCCACATAGCCCTCTGGTTGGGCTGTGCAGGCGTTATGGGGTCCCATGCAGGTCGCATAGCCTTTTGGCTGGGTCTTGCGGCTGCACAAGGGCCGCACAAGGCCCGCACAGCCCGAGTTGGGGCCATTCTACTATGTTCATACCTCGATCGCTTGTTTTCTCATTGTCCGATGCTTGGGGGTCCATATGATCTTTGAATGGCCTTTGAAAGTGGTATTATTAGCCACTAAAATCACCTCTAAACATTTCCACGAGCTTTACGGGGTCTCCGACGTTATGAAATAAAAGTACACATAAAACAGCGAAAATGGGCATCGATGTTATTAAAAATGCATGAAAGTGCATGGAATATCTCCGTGAAGTGTAGTATATTTAGACATAGTATATTTAGACATTGATCAAATTCTTTTCCATCCCCACAAGAGTGTAGGAGGTAAAAGCATCTTTGTTTGCACAAATATGCTTCGCAGCCCTAGAGTCTGCCACCATTTGTTCATATTGGTCATAATATTTGTTTGAGAAATGACCGCAACAATCACACTATCTCTTTCAACCAAATTTACTTTAGGTTTAAGAGGATTGTCATTTCTCTTCCTATGTCAACATTAAGGCGCATGATGACCTGCCTTTCTACAAACAAAGCAAGTAATTTTCTTTTTAAAAGTTGGGTTCATGGCTTTTGACATATAATCAGGTTTCCTATTATCATACCTCTTATTGTGAGATTTGTTTTGTATAAGATTTCCTTTTATTGCCCGCGCTTTTGTTTTTGTAGCCCGCAATTCTTTCCTATTAGTGTCCTCAATTATAATGTGAGTGATTAGGTCTGTAAGAGCGAGTTGTTTTTGCTTGTGTTTAAGTTGTTGGTTATAGGCCTTCCAATATTCCGATTGTTTTTTATGAGAAGGCTAGCAACAAATTCGTCAACAAATTAGTGTTCTTGCTTTCAACTCTTCAGGCAATTTGTGGTACTCGTTGATTTGAGCCTTAACATCTTTGTCATAGGTCATCTCCCACCTATAGTAATTCCCAATCACGAACTTTTGTTTCCCAACATCCTCGTCAGTATATTTTAAGTTCATCGATTCCCAAATCTCCTTGGGCTCTTTGTAGGAGCAATAGACATCGAAAATGTTTATTAGATAAAGTGCTTATAATTGTATGCCTACATACTATATTGGCATGCATTCAAGTCTCAAATTGTTTAGAATCTATCGTTGATGAAGGTTTAGGATCGGTGAGAGCTAAAGCAACCCATGCATATCAAGAATAAAGAAGATTTGAATTCCCACCACCTCCTAAAGTTTTGGCATCTGAAATCCTCGATCTTGGAGACGTCAACAACAATTGGTGAAGAGATAACAACAATGACTTGTGGGCCAACAGTAGTTGCACCATCATTTGGAGAAGAAAGAGCATTAGTGTTTTTTTCCATAAAAAAAACTCTTGAGATTGTTGGAAAACACAGAAGAACGATTAAGAAAGAGTGAGCGTGTGTTGACACTATCCTCAAAAGTTTATTTGCCGAGAGACACAAAAACTCCTCAGGATATAACAAGTTCTTTCAATTAATCGACTAGAATTTAGAATAGCATAGGATGGAGCCTAAGGAAATAGATCACAAAGAAAGAGAGAATATTTATGTATCTATAAGCTAAGCCATCATCTCTATATATAGGAGAAGATACCTAAGACTAACAGTTATAAAATTTGAAATTCAAAAAATTAGAATTTAGGATAGCAATAAAGTAATAATAATAATAATAATAATAATAATAATAATAATAATAATAATAATAATAATAATAATAATTAATGTCATATAACAAATTCAAATTAATGACATTGTAACTCCCAATTGAAACATTAGAATTGAAAATTATAGTCAAGGCTTATCAAATTAAATTTAAACATATCATGAATTCTTTAAAAAAAAACTTTTGAAATATCTATGTCAAAAGATCGAGCTCGGAGGGAAATGCACCTACAAGAAATGGGTACTCGGATTTTGCTTACTATTTAGCAGTGGCTAAAGCGGTGGAGTTTGGTGATCCCTTAAATTATAAAAAGGCAATATCTTCATGTGATGCAATGAAGTGGGCTGCTGCTATGGAGGAGGAGATCAAATCTCTTCAGAAGGATGAGACTTGGACACTTGTTGAACTACCTAAAGGGAACAAAATCTTTGGCTGCAGGAAGGTATTTAAGAAGAAAGTCGATAGTATGGGTATTGGATACAAGGAGAGATTGGTGGTTCAAGGCTATAGTCAAGTGGAAGGTGTGGATTTCAATGAAGTCTTCTCATCAATGATTAAAAATACTTCTATCTGAGTGTTGTTTTTGTTACATGCTATGAGAACTTTGGACTTAGAGCATCTTGATGTGAAAATTGCATTCTTGCATGGTCTCCTTGAGGAGAAGATTTATATGCATCAACCCGAGGGCTACCGGGGTTATTGGTAAGGAGAACCATGTGTGCTTGTTAAAGAAGTTGTTGTATGGATTGAAACAATCACCAAAATAGTGGTATAGGAGATTTGACTTTTTTATGGCAAAGGTTATGTTTTCAAATCCAATTATGATAGTTGTGCTTACTTCAAGAAGTTGCGGATATGAGTTTCATATATGTACTTCTTTATGTGGATGGCATGCTAGTCTAGGCATCAAATAAAGGGAAAATCAAGAAGGCGAAAAATCAATTAAGCTCAAAATTGGAAATAAAGACTTTGGGGGTTACCAAAAGAATTCTCGAGATGGAGATCACCAGTGATAGACCCAATGGAAAATTATATCTTTCACAAAAGAGTTTTGTTGAGAAGGTGTTGAACCAATTCAGGATGAATGATGTGAAGCTCATGTCTCCTCTTGTAACCAAATTCAAATTGTCAAAGGCATTTGAGTCCTAAAATTGAGTAGGAGGAAAGCTATATATCGCAAGTTCCATACTTTAACGTCGTTGGAAATATCATGCACTTGATGGTTTGCTCTAGACCTGATATTGCTTATGTAGTCAGCATTGCGAGTTGCTATTTATAATGTCCTAGTAAAATGTATTGGGAGGCGGTCAAGTGGATCCTTCATTATTTGATTGCGAGATATTTGTTTGGAGTTCCGAGAATAGTGATACAAAGTGGACAGATTATGCTGATTTGAACTTTATGAGTGTCTTTTATAAGAGACGGTCTTTGAACAGTTATATTTTTACTTTGGGTGAATGTGCAATTAGTTGGAAAGTTATCTTACAATCCACTATTGCTTTGTCTACTACAAAAATCAAGTATATGGCTCTAATAGAAGGCATTAAAGAGGCAGTTTGGCTAAAAAGCTTGCTTGGAGAGATTTCGACATATGGTGGTCCGACTACCATCCCTTGGCAAAGGACTAGACGTATCATGACAAGAGCAAGCACATTGACGACGAATTTCATTTTGTTCGATAGATTTTTTTTTTTAATGGTGTAGTGGAGATTAAGAAGATTGCCACTCAAAAGAATCTTTTTTATATGCTCGGAAAGTCTTTTCGATTGCAAAGTTCAGCTATTGTGCGAGTTAGTTTCGGTTTGCAATTGATTTACTTTTGTGTTTAGAGTGAGATTACAAGTTAAAATGGAGACGAGTTATGTGTGCCTCTTATCTCACCTTAATTAGCAAATATGTTGGGAGTGTACATGCATGTGTTTATCTTATCTCACTTTAATTATAAAGTATGTTAGGGTTATGTTAGCGTACTTTTGTATTTTCTATTTAAGTTTAGTTGCTTTATGTTTGTTTAAAAACTTTGTATCCTTTTTATTAAGTTTGATTTCTCCGGAGAAAACCTTTTTCTCTCGTTGTCTCCTGTCAACATATGTTCGGAAGAAGGCGGCTCTTTGCAAGCTACGTGCGAGACTCACGCATGTAGAAGTTGACTTTATCCTTTGTTACTTTTGCTTTCTATCTTTATCTTCAGTCCAATCGCCGTTTGTTATCTTTTTCTTTGGGTTGAATGCTCGGTGAGCTGGCTTCAACTTATTGGTAGCTATATATGTAATGTTGTTTTCTACGTTGAAAGTAAGCAAGTAAGTTTCAATTCTCGGCAACAAGACATTGCTTCATCTCGGCTATACCTCTTCACAAAACTCCCATTCTTTTAGTTCTCTTCATCGCAACGGTGGTATCGAGCTTATGGCGGCTTCTTGCTCTACCACACATAATGCCCAAGCCAACGTACCGGTGTTCAAAGGAGAAAACTATAACCTTTGGAGCTTGAAGATGAAGACCATGTTTAGGTCAAGAAGGCTATGGACCTTGGTTGAAAAGGGAATCGAAGAAGAAGATGAAGGGAGATACAATGATGCGGTGGAGAAGGATGCTAAAGCTCTTTACCTCATTCAACAGGCGTTGGATGAGCGCATACGCATTCGGATAACAGTTGCGTCAACGGCGAAGGAGGCTTGGGATATTCTAAAAACGGAATTTCGGGGGAACTCCGAGATGATCTCTGTTAAAGCTCATGCACTTCAACAAGAGTGGCGAGAGATGAAAATGAAGCATCAAGGAGAGAGTATACGAGAACTATATCACCAAGGTCTTGGACATTGTTTTCCAAATTCGAATGCTAGAAGAGGAGGTTCTGAGAAAGGTTGTAGTGTCAAAAATATTAAGAAGTCTAGCTCCAAAATTTCAGCATGTTGTAACAACTATTGTAGAGGCTAGAAACCTCAATTCCATCACTTGTAGAAGAGTTAAGTGACTCTTTAAAAACACATGAATCTATGATGGCCTTAACTTCAGCACGAGAAGAAGAAAAGGCTCTTTATGTCAAACCGGGAGTTCAAGGAGGTGAAGGTTTCGACACGGTGGTCGAGGGCGAGGACACTACGAGAGGCCGATGGAGAGGAAAGGGACGTGCAAGAGGCTTTGAAAGAGGGAGCCATCTTGAGTGGAAAAACAAATCAACCATACAATGCCACAACGGCAAAAAATTCGGGCATGTTAAAGCGCGGTGTTGGTTTAAAAACAAGGCGGCAAATGTTGTCGAAAAGATTGAAGGCGAGGATGTGGCTCATTGTTCATGGGCTGGAAAAGGTTCGTGTGACGAGCATGAGAATACTTGGTTGCTCGACAATGGATGTTCGAATCACATGACGGGCAACCAAAGTCTCTTCAAATCTTTGAATGAAAACATCAACCAAAGCTGTGAAGTTGGGAGATAACAATGCACTCAAAGTTGCCGGAATTGGAACCATTGTTTTTCAAACTAATTCTGGCAATATAAAGGAACTAAGGGATGTTCAATATGTGCCGAAACTTGCCCACAACTTCCTTTGTGTGGGACAATTATTGCATTCTGGTTACACACTCCTGTTTGATAACCAGCTATGTGTGATCAAAGACAAGCAGACAGATGCAATACTGGCCCAAGTTCATATGTCCAAGCATCATTTATTTCCTCTGTCAATAGATGAAGTAAGCTCTGCTTTTGTACCTACAAAACCAGGGGATGGTGATCTTTGGCATCAAATGTTTGGATATATGTGCTCTTCAAGGCTGCAGTTACTGTCAAAGAAGAAGCTCGCTCTCGGGCTACCACCTATAACTTATAGAGATCAATGTACAGATTGCACTCAAGGGAAGCAAACCAGACAGTCATTCCCTAAAGAAGCTACAAGCCGAGCAAGCAAGCCTCTCGAGCTTATACACACAGATCTCTGTGGCCCTATGCAAACACCATCGAAGGGAGGTAACCTCTATTTTCTACTCTTTATTGATGACTATACACGGTATGGTTAGGTATATTTTCTTCAAACGTAAGCATAGGCATTTGAACATTTCAAGACATTCAAAATTCTGGTTGAAAGACAATACGAGCTTCCAATTAAAGTTCTACGTTCTGATCGGGGTGGAGAATTTAACTCCAATGAATTCATGATTTTCTGTCAGAATAATGGCATCAAGAGACGGTTAACGACTCCCTATACTCCCGAGCAAAATGGAGTAGCGGAGCGACGCTATCGCACGCTCTTAGAGATGGCACGTTGCATGCTAAGACGAGAGAGGAATGCCAAGCGAATATTGGGGAAAAGCTATAGCAACTTTGTTTATTTGTACAACGAGATCACCCACTAAAGCGTTGAAGAATTACACTCCCTATGAGGCTCCGAACAAGAAGAAGCCCTCGGTCAAACACTTGAGAGTGTTTGGATGCCTAGCATATGCCCTCTCTCTAGCTCACCAAAGATCCAAATTTGACTCAAGGTCCGAACCACATGTTTTTTATTGGCTATAGTAGTGAATCAAAAGCCTACAAACTATTGAATCCTCTAGCTGGGAAGATTACAATCGGTCGTGATGTGGTGTTTTATGAAAATAAGAGTTGGAAGTGGAACTCGGTCAATCCCTTGGAGAATTCAACATTTGTACAAGATGAAGTTTGTCATTGATATAGAAGGAGTTTTCGAAACAAGCCGAACAAACTTCCAATGAACCTTGTTGTATTGAGGGATGAAGAAAATCAACATGGAACTCCACGGAGGTACAAGTCCATTCAAGAAATTTATGATACTTGTTCCTTTGTATTTGCGGCCACGAGAACCATGCTCATACAAAGAAGCTTCGCTCAAAGTGAATGGAGGGAAGCCATGGATGAGGAAATTACATCCATAATTGAAAACAAGACTTGGTATCTCACTTGATCTCCCGGAAGGAAAGAGTCCCATAGGATTAAAATGGGTCTACAAGATAAAAAGTAATCCCGATGGTAGCTTAAACAAAAGAAAAGCTAGACTTGTAGCCAAAGGCTTTGCTCAAATTCCGAGGAGTGGACTTTAGTGAAGTTTTTACTCCGGTTACAAGAATTGAGGCTTGTGAGGATTATGTTGGCAATTGCGGCTCGGTATAAGTGGGAAGTGCATCGGCTAGATGTCAAAGTTGCTTTTTTAAATGGGGAAATAAGTGAGGAAGTCTATGTCTATCGGCCCGAAGGCTATGTACAAGAAGGAAAAGAGGAACAGGTCTCGGATTGAACAAAGCTCTTCATGGTTTGCGCCAAGCACCCGAGCATGGAATTACAAAATTGATGGCTACTTTACATCACTTGGGTTTCCAAAGAAGTGCAAATGAGCATACGGTATATAAGAAATCAAATCAAAACTACGAAGTATCACTCCTCTGCTTATACGTGGATGATATAATCTACACCGGCTCCTCTGCAAGTATGCTTGAGGAATTCAAAAGTGACATGATGAACAAGTTTAAGATGACTTATCTTGGCATCATGCACTACTTTCTCGGTCTTGAAGTAAAACAGATATCCGGTTCAATCACTTGTTTATCAAAAGAAGTTTGCTATCAATCTCTTGAAGAGGCTGGGAATGGAACATAGTAAGAGCTTTCCAACTCCATTAAATGCAAATGAAAAATTACGGTTAAACGATGGTTCACACAAAGGCGATGAGAAGTTATATCGAAGTATTATCGGAAGTTTGCTCTATCTCACTCATACTAGGCCGGATATTATGTTTTGCGGTCAATGTTGTCTCTCGGTTCATGCGAGGCTTCGTCTAAATATCACATGGGAGCGGTGAGGAGGATCCTCCGCTACATCTCGAGTCTTGTAAATCTTGGTATCAAATACACACATGTACCTAGCTTCAAGTTTGGAAGGCTACGTTGACCGGTGATTGTGGAGGCTCAATTGACGATCGAAGAAGCACCATAGGTTGGTGTTTCAATCTAGGCTCGGGGGTAGTGGTGTGGAGCTCCAAACGACAAGAAATCACGGCTTTGTCAAGTGCTTGAAGGAGAGTACATTGCGGCCACTTCCGTGACTGTCAAGGTTTGTGTGGCTCGGGCGGCGCTTGCGAGATATGAGAGAAAAACGGCGGGGATCCTCCTGTCATACCTTTGTGACAACATGGCGGCAATCTCAATCGCAAAGAACCCGAGTCCATCACGGTAGAACAAAGCACATCGACGTACGATATCATTTCATTTGAAGCCTTGTAGGTGAAGAGGAGATCAAATTAGAATTCTTGCAATACTAATGACCAACTCGGTGACATTTTCACCAAAAGTTTAACGGCATCTAAGCATCGAAGTTCTCTGTTTCCTTGGGTCTTGAAGACTTCGAACACGGGAGGGTATCAACATATGTTCGGAAGAAGGCGGCTCTTTGCAAGCTACGTGCGAGACTCATGCATGTAGAAGTTGACTTTATCCTTTGTTACTTTTGCTTTTTGTCTTTATCTTCAGTCCAATCGCCGTTTGTTATCTTTTTCACATGGGTTGAATGCTCGGGGGCTGGCTTCAACTTATTGGTAGCTATATATGTAATGTTGTTTTCTACGTTGAAAGTAAGCAAGTAAGTTTCAATTCTCAACAACAAGACATTGCTTCATCTCGGCTATACCTCTTCACAAAACTCCCATTCTTTATCGCGAGAACCCTAATGAAATTCCAAAATAACCGGAAGATATTGAAATTGAACTTACTAGAGTGAGATAAGAAACACATGGAAATATAACCATATAAGATGAGATGGCCCGACACGTAATGGAGATATATGAGTCGTTCATGTCTCTCATCTCAACCTTAACCGAACTGCTCATATTATAGGGTTTAGGGTTTAGGGTTTAGCTTGCAAATCATTTTATAAAACATGCGGCCATCGGCTTTTACACGGCGAGATGTTGGCAAGCTGCATCGAAATTAAGAATGCTCTTGTGCGTGCTAAAGCGCAATGCTCTTTTAATTCTAGTTCCACTATTTTACGGAAGATTCTAATGTGCCATAATTTTTTCACTAGTAATGCTATATAGGACGAAACCAATTCACGAATTCGGCCCACGACTCACGTGGCAAGCGAGTTTCTCTCTCCTAGTCGGCCCTTGATTTTTTTTTAAATGAAAGTTTTTCAATTAAAGGCGGAAAAGGCACGAGAGTTGGTCCCGTCCGCCGCCCGGCTCCCCCTCCTCATTCTGCACCACCGATCCCGGCCACCGGACGCATGAACTCATGCCCCGATCTTCTAGAATACGAGGTAATCTGCGTGCTTCCGCTTTTGCATAAGTACGTTAACAATGGCCGGCTCTTCCCGATTCAAGTACACCTATCCACAAGGAGAGCCGAGAGCGAGAGGGAAGCGACGGTCGCAAGAGAGACGGGAGCGGTGGCCGGCCGAGAGAGCCGACGGGGGGCTGCGAACCAAGAAAAACTAGGGCACGGAGAGAGAGAGAGAGAGAGAGAGCGCCAAGATCGGGGGCGGGCGGAGGGAGGAGCGGCGGCGGGATCGGCGGCGGGCTGGGATCGGCGGCGGCGGGGGGAACCCGGTCATGAGAGAGAGGGGAGACCCGTGATGAATGTTTTCCAGCATTTTTTGTTTTTAAAAACTTATTAAAAAAAATCAAAGGCTGATTAGGAGAGAGAAACTCGGTTGCCACGTGAGTCGTGGGCTAAATTTGTGAATTTGTTTCGTCCTATATAGCATTACTTTTTTTCACACCGCGATCTGTCCGCACAATGGAGCTAATTTTGTCCCATGCTAGGTTAGATGAAGACAAAGTTATCATCGGGCTGGCATGATCTTCCAATAAAATTTATCTATGGCTTGTGCGTGCAAGGTCATGGCAAATTTATTTTGATTACTAAAACCGTGCTCCATGTGCAAGTCCGTTCTTAGTTTACGAGGCCCCAGTTCACCCACCACAAAAAGCCCCAACCTCTCACTCGTCCAGTCGTCCTAACTAATTATTATCAAATTGCTTTTATAGCAGCACCAACTGAGCCAGCCGGGTTGTTCGTAGGGAAAGACTATATATACACGCGTACCTGTTAAAAATAAATTCTCAGTGTTGCAACATCAAATCGCCAAACTGAATTATGTGCAAATTAGATCCGTGGCATTTTCTGGGACTAGGTGCGCACTTGGCTGACTACTGGCCTGCCCAGGCGTTGCATCGCGTATTTTGCATTCTATTGCATGGGGACCGTCCTTACTCTGTTATTATATGTGGCCCATGTACTTCCATTTGCTTGCCAACACCCTCTCCTTCTCACGCCCTTATTTATTTATTTTTTGTTTTCTTGCTTGATGTGTGAGCTGCTTCGCACATGGGGAACTAGAACTTCGAGGTTGCCTATTTTTTCACGTCCATCACTCACCAAGCTATGGGAATCGGGCCACAGCAACATTTCAAGAATACATCCCATTATTATTGCAAATCCATAAGAACAAGTATGGCAGTTTGAATCCCATTGTCGCACCAAGATTTAGAAACTCAGGTACGTGGTTCAATATTCGATATCAAATATATCAAAAATAAAACTGTAATTAAGGGATCGCAGTAAAGTTTAGGATTTATATTTTTTAATATTAAGAGCTTAAAAAAATATTTTTTGAAATTTGATAAATCATACTGATTAGTGTAAAAAAAATTAGAATGGACACGAAATATGAAAACCACAAGAAGTGGAGTACAGCTAAAAGCAAAAATAAGCTAATTAAGATAAACATGTATGGCTTAGAAGAGATAAAAATGATATCTTCCCCTAAAGTGCCAATAAAATCTTTCAAGGAAAATCTTTCTCAATCTCTCCTTCATCTCTGCATTAATTATTTGCACAATATAAATATATAGGTTATTTGAATAAAAATACCTTTTTAAAATATGCTTTACTAACCTGACTAAAAATGTTAATCAATATTAGATTTTTTTTAAGAAATTTATTTTCCAGGCTTTCGGAGGTAGCAGACGAAATGAGACCAGGCCTCAACTCCATTTACATTTGCTTTGTTAAAAAAAAAAAAAGCCCTGTTGTGAACACCTGTGAATTTTTTTTCTAGAAAAATCTGTAAGTTAGTAGCTAATTAAGTGTTGTTGTTTTTCAGTATTAAGCTGCATTACAATTACAAAATCACAAGAGAAGAGATGAACCATTTGCGCTGTCTAGTTGCATGTGCCGCCTCCGCTCCAGTGGTGGTGACGATTCATTTCATATAAAATCCACAAACAATCTCTCTCATACAATAGCTAGTCTGCAATTTCTCTAACCACAATTGTAAGTCCGTCTCTTTCTCTAACCAGGGGCGGATTCAATTCATATAAAAATACACAATCCCTCTCTCACAGCCTTGTGCTGTTCAGAGGTCATAAATAAGACTAGTTTCCACGTGGTTCTGGGACTCCCAACCCGAACTACTAACCACGCGTAAGCATTGAGAAAAAAATACAGTGGAAAAGGACAAGACACCTCAAAACACCCAAACCAACCACAATAACATTTCCTCATCTCTTCATCCTCTCTCTCTCTCCATCGTTGCCGCCGGATCTGTTTGTCTGCTGGTCTTCTAGCTGTAGCCGCTAGCAGCTCCCCGCCCTTTGACCCACGAGCACTACCACAGCGATCTTGCTCTTCTGGCTGGGCTCGGCAAGTCACGGTCACCAGACACAAACTGAGAGAGAGAGAGAGAGAGAGAGAGATGGTGGTGGGAGACAAAGTAGTAGTTGATGATATGGGGGAAGGGATGCAGTGCAGCGACCACCCATACCGGAGCAACCCGGGTGGCATCTGCGCTTTTTGCCTGCAGGAAAAGCTGGGGAGGCTGGTCTCTTCCTCGAAGTCCAACCCCTTCTTCCCTATCCCATCCGGCGCCTCCTCCTCTTCGCCCTCCTTCCGCGCTGATGTCGCTTTTGGCGACTCTGTTGCTGTCACCTCTGCCTCTCGGACTAAGATCCACTTTCTCTCTGCTTCTAACGGCAGCAGCAACGGCAACAACAAGAAGAAGAATGGCGGCAGCACCAGCCTTCCATACATGAGCAGCGTGAACAGGAAGACGGATGCAACCAACATGGGGAAAAGCAATAACCTGGTTTTGAAGAGGAGCAAATCAGTGGCACCGAGCACTAGAACTGTGACGGAAGGAGGCGCTGTGGACGTGGCTGCAGATAGCCCTCGGAAGAAGAGCTTCTGGTCCTTCCTTAACCTCTCCTCTGCCGCCGGAAACAACCAGAGGCGGCCGTCCTCCTCTTCCTCGGGCGAGTCCAGAGATTTGAGGCAGCAGCATTACGGTTCAAGCAGCAGCAGCCTGGCAGTCGGTAAGGAGGTGGATGGCAGGACCCCTGGAAGGGAGCAGCTGGACGTGGATAGTCCGAACGGGAGCCAGAGGGCGTCATCCTTCGGGCGCAAGGTGGCGAGATCCAGGTCCGTAGGATGCGGTAGCAGGAGCTTTTCTGGGGATTTTTTGGAACGCATCTCCACTGGATTCGGTGACTGCACTCTCCGCAGGGTGGAGTCTCACCGCGAGACTAAGCCCAAGATCGTCCTTCATCGAATCACTGGCGCTGACCAAAACGACGACGAGCAGCGTTTCAAGGAGCGGGTCAAGTGTGGTGGCATATTCGGAGGGTTTGGAATGATCTCCTCATATTCCTACTTTGCTGAAGACTATGAAAGTGCTAGCACTACCAGAAGCACGGCTTCGGATTTAACCCGCGAAGGCGGCACTCCTCACGGTCGGAGCAGAAGCTGGAGCTGGGCCTTCGCCAGTTCCAGGAGAGCCTTGCGGCCCTCCTCTGCCTCCAAACCATATGCCAGACGTGTGGATGACACCCCCGCCAGTGTCATCTCGGCCGTCAACAACACTATGATAGTTGGCACGCCGGCGGCCGCACCACCCCTACGATAGGTGTGACCTTTCTTCGTTATCCGTTGACGTTAAAGGCTAGCTAGCTACTGTATGCATCCATCTGTGTTTATTTTCCCTTTTTTTAAATATATTTTTATCATCTTTTTGGATTGTTAAAGAAGAAAAAAGTTCGGAGTTAGTCTCCTCTCTTTTATAAATTCTTGTTGTAATTTTTTGAGATTCTATATTTTACAACCTTTTTTCTCCTTTTTTTTATTTTTGAAGAAATTATCAATGTGCATTCTGTGTCAAATTCATTCTAGTTTTCTGATAAATCATGCTGTAATGCATATCTGCCGCATCTGCCGTTTGTTCATATGGTGCTAATATTTGTGGCCGACGCACAACTACTGCCATTCATCCGATGTGTTCAGTTGACGGAAAATGCGCATATAGATGATGTATAAAGTGGGATGAAGAAAATTACAGAGGCTGCAGCGTACCTGAGGGATGATGGGCAGCTGAAGTCAAATGGGAAGGTAGGAGAAAAAGGCGGTGTAATGGTTCGCAGGAGGGAGCGCAGCAAATTTAGCTATGTTTGTCAGTTTCCTTTGCGGTTGGTGACTGGGTGTATGGTGGGGGCCGGTAGTCCCGCCCGTGAGAGCAGAGGGGGAGAGCGAAACGTCTTTGTATTTTTGTGCAGCTTTGTGCCCAGCTCTTTTTCAGATTTCACCTCCCATCTCCCATCTTTTTCAAGCTGTTTTCCTACTTTTGAGAGAGAGAGAGAGAGAGAGAGAGAGAGAGAGAGAGAGAGAGAGGGCCCAGTGATCTTATCAATGGATTTCAATTGCATTATCGTATGGAAGCGTAAACTAGAAATAAAAGAGGTCACGGTGATAATGGTTCCTGTAATTAGGATTAGATCTAAGAGAGGCGGAAGAGCAGGGGATGGGTGCCTGCCGCGCGGCACATGGGCATCAGTGATCACAACCCAACTACCATGTGGGCTGGTGTAATTTGTCGTTTTGCTCTAGCGTCAGTCAATACATGAGATGGAGCTACGAGACCAGCGTTTTGAAGGCTGAAGCCCGGGAGACCCACCCACGGTCCTTGATATCCAGCAGACAGTGGACGGGGAGGGGACTCCCTTCTTGGTTCTAACACTACTCGCTATTATTATTTGCTAGGTCCCTCAACCACCACCTGAAACTTGAAAAATCTTCTGCCCCAGTTATCAATTAGCTCTCTGTTTTCTTCTCAATTAAGTACTCGTCCGGCTGTTGTAGGTCTTCAATAAATTATAAATAATTCAGTAAATAATAAACGGTTGAAGAAGTCCAGAAGTAACAAACTTCAAAGAGGTTGAATTGATGCAAATGCATGAGATAGATATGCCCATTTTTTCCTATTCAAATTCGCGGACTTGTTTCCCCATTTAGGATGATGATTTCAAGCCCTCAATATCCCATCCTTATTCTCTGCTTTGAGGCAAGTTTTACTGCAAGATTCCCATTACTTTCCATGCATTTGTGTTCGCATAAAGCCATGGGAGATAGAGGGTGTAAGGAGGTGTTTGGAAAATGTGCAAATTTCAAGACATCAAACGAGGTTCTCTCTGCTGTTGTTGTTTGTAACTTGTAACCCCTAATTGGTTCTCTTGAATCTTATCAAAATACTAGCACACGTACAAGCAACTAATTTCAACACGCATGCAAGCATGCTGATGCATTGCTTTCTTTAATGCAAGATTTTCATTGAATAAGTCAGTCTTCATAGGCATGTTTTACATCTCTATTTCGTTCCCTGTCAGATGTGGCTTCCTAATTTGTACAACTGACAAACAAATAAATGATGCATATGTCTCTTGTAGACATGATTTGGATTGGCATTGATCTCCTCATAAACATTTATGTACCGACTAAATTAGACCTGATTAACATATTAGGTAAAATGTATTCCAAATAAGAAACTGGGAATGGATGCATTGGCACGGCCTTATCTTCCATTTAAATAAGGGAAAAAAAGATGAAACCCTCAATCCAGGCCCTGCAACTCAAATATTTAAGTACAGTTGCGTTAGTACTTGGTGGGACGCTAGGTAGGACCGCATGTTTTCACCCCAATTAGCTGCTTGTAGCTTTCATCATCAACTCATGTAGCTCTCAAATAAGAGGCCTAAAGCAACTTTCATTGTTGGAAAGATGACAAAATCCTCCATCAAATGAAAATTATCACTCGTGTCCTCCCCAGTCCAGCCGGATCAAGATTCAAGACATCTCAACAGCAAAGGTTACATGAAGAAGTTTTCCCTTTCTTCATCAGTGCATTGTGTGACTTGAGAGCGAGCACCTCTGGCCCATCCACAGGTAACAAACCTCTTTCCTATACTTATGACTTGGAGACACTATAGTTCACATGACCGCATGGAGCAAAAAAGGAAGAAATAAACAACCAGCAAACTATGCCACTTCTCGATACCATTGTAACATGCTCTGTTTTCTTTTTCTTTTTTTTCCATTTTCCTTCTAGATGGAATGGCACCATTTGCTGCATGTTTCCAAGCATCTCTGATTCACTGTGACCGTCTTCCTATAGAAAACCAGCATTTCTTCAGTCCTTCAATCCAAAAATTGATCAGCATTCCAACAATCATTCAATCCAATAGCCAATCTGCAGAATTTGATCACCATTTTGTGCAAATCCAACAGCAAATCAACCATTCCATTCATTAATCCAAGAGAAAAGGAATTGAGGAAAAGCAACTGAGAAAATTTTGGTTGATCTCATGTTGCATAATGAATCCAGATATTGCCTTTTATATAAGAATGTTCTCTCTTCTTTGTGTTTTTGTTGTTTGGTCAAGATGAGCAATACCCCTAATGGGCTTGCTAAACTAATATAAGGATGTGCGCAAGGTGGAACTTGCCGATAAGCTTGTCTAGCATCCTAATTAATTTAAACTTTAAAGAATGGAATGCTAAGAAAAATCCATTATTACAAGAATGATGGATTATAACCCTTGAAAAGAATTTATGTTGTAAGCAATAAGATATTAAAAGTAAATAAAATCTTCAAAGGAAGTGGTAGAAAATATCCCTCGAGTAAACCCCATCAATGACTTTTGCTCCACCATAAGGTAGCCAGGTTTTTCGGCAACTAGGCAATTATCAAATATCCCTTCAAAAGATATAGTGGAATCTGCGCTCTTTTTGTTTTTAGAAAAAAAACAACTATAATAATAAAAGGGTACCTTTCACTGATATATTTACTTAGTATCTATTTCAAAGACTAAGATATTTCACGCAATACCTCCTCTTTCCATAGGTGGCTTTTGACACTTAAGAAACTCGTATTACAAAATAATATGTTATCAAAGTTTATTAAAGCACAAAAAAATGAGCATTTCCAAGAGTTTTTTTTTCAAGCATCGATTGAGCGATCTACTGAACATATCTACTCAGCCTAGCTTGAATTGAGATAGAAAGTGTGATAATTTCACACGAATTGATTCCAAAATGAAAACAGAAAATCAAAGACCGACAAATAGGAGTAACCACTCCATAAATGTCACCACCAAAACACAACATAATTACAACCCAAAAAAGTCAGAAACACTTCACAGGGGCAAACAATGAATGAATAAACCAGCAAAACCCAAGCCTATCAAAAACAACAAAACCTATAAAGAAACACAAAAAAATTACGAACAATAGCAATAGGAAATCAAATCCTAACACCAAAACACAAAAGCATAACGGATCTATACGAAACCCGGGTCTTCTACTCCTCCGTTTATACAACAAATAATTAAAACCCTAGATCCGAAAAAGAGGATAATTACCTCAAAGTAGTAGTGAACAAAAATTGATGGTGAGACCCTTTCCTCCTCCGCGCCGCCGGCGCTTCCACGAAACCAAGAAGAGAAAGACGAGGCTAGGTCTCAAATTTAAATCAAGATAGCGAGAATGGGGTGTTCCTTTGCTCATGTGTTTCGAGGCTTTCTCTTCACGATGCGGTAATTATTGGGGATAAGGTATAGAGATAAGCGATATCACCCATAAGTTTTAAAAATTAAAAATAAAATAAAATAAAATCCGACGGTTGAGATTAACCGGTGGGTTTTACACTTGTCATTGGATGTTACATCCCTATAATCTTCATAATTCCTTATACTTCATTCCTAATGCATTTACTCTGCCTTAAGTGCCATTTTTCCTTTTTTTTTTGCCTCATAAAAAGTCCAACTGACTTGAATTGCTACTTTGTCTTTGAGTGATGGTCTCAATCCCTCCAAATACTTAATAGTTTGTTGCCCTTTTAACTCTACCACTCTTAGTCTATCTCATGAATTTCACAATATATTGGCGAACTGACCTATTGCCTTATGGACAGTGCTGATACTGTTGAAGCAGGAACTGCTTATAATCTAGGGGTAACAATTCCTTCTTCAACAAATATTTTATCCTATACAAGTAAGCACAAGACCTTTGTCTTCTTGTTCCCTCTTGAACTAAATCCATTGCAACCATGTAGATGCTCCCCCTTTTAGATGAAAGACTATCAATCAGACTCACTTGTTTGGTGGAGTCTCCATGTAGTCAAAGAATCTATCAATCTCTGCAATCCAATTCAAAATTTCTTCTATGCCTAAGCCTCCACTTAAAAATGTGATGTCTGCTATTAACTTGAAGTATTCAGCATCCTTTTCAACACACCTAGAGTTATTTCTCTCCCTCTAGCCCTCATATTATTGATACCTGTCACACCCTGACCTGTAAGCTGGGTAAGTGGCAACTGCCACAACAATCTGAGGAGAGATATGTGCAGCACCATAACCCTAAATTGACACAAGGCATCGAGGAGAGAACCTGTTCCTACGTGCTTACACTTATCTAAAGATTGGATAGCACAATAACCAAAACCATAAAGTGGACATAACATGTTCCTTCCTATTCACATTTATCGAGAGAGAACCTGTTCCTACGTCTCTAGAACACTTTAAGACCTGGGAGAAAAAGGTATAGATGAGTGACAATGTTATTTAGTAAGTGGTGGTTGCATAGCTCTATCAAGTCATACAACATTTTGATAAGAGTGAATGCAGCAGAATCCAAAAACAAATGCCTCAGAAGATGCAATCACATCTTATACTGTAAGTCGTTTAAATGATAATGAAAACTTTGAGTTTCAACAAGTAACCGAAAATAATATTTTTAAAACACCGGTTTGACCAAACAAGCATTGACCAAGCTGCTCTTGGCAAGGTCTCGCTAGGGGTTGTTTTATATACCAAGAAATACCCTTCTTCTTGGCGTTAGTTTCCGGCATTCCGGACGCTAAGGGCATGTTTGTTTGACTTCATTTTAAGGTGAAGTGGCTAAAGTGGATACTTCCAAGCCACTTCCGTGCCTGTGGTTGGCGAGGTTGGGGCCGAAGTTGTTGATGTGACACCTCCAAACCAGTGCCACTTCCCCATTCAACTTCGGCCAAAAAAGACCGAAGACCACTTCACCTCATTTTTTTACTTTTCCTTGAAGTGGCCCATCAATTTCATAAATAAAAAAATTCACAAATTTAATATATGATATAAATTTGTTGAAGAAGTAAATAAATAAACCCGCATTTCTTAAATTAGGAAATAATCATGAAAATTATCATGAAATTATCGAATAATTAAACAAAATTGAATAAAAAGTTTAAATCAAATAATTAAACTTTAATCATGAAATTACAAATTTAATAAACAAAATTGAACAAAATTTACATCCCGTTGAAAGAATAAATAAATAAACATTTATCGAATAATTAAAATTTAATCATGAAAATACAAATTTAATAAACAAAATTTAATAAAATTTAGATCAAGTTAAAAGAATAAATAAATAAATATTTATCAAATAATTAAAATTTAATCATGAAATTACAAATTTAATAAACAAAACCGAACGAAATTTATATCACGTTAAAAAATAAATAAATAAACACTCATTATCGAATAATTAAAATTTTAATCGGCCACTTCACTTCTTACCAAACTCCATGAACTATCGAAGTAGCAACTTCCGGATTTCAATTCAACCAATCAAACACTTTGGAAGTGCTTGCGACATGACACTTCCGAACAACCAAACACCGAAGTCCACACTTCCCTTGAAGTGCCACTTCGAGGAACTCACCACTTCGGGAAAATCACTTCGACCAAACGGTCCCTAAACATGGAGCTAGCTAACAATTATACTTGACCCGGCCGTGGCCGTAGCTAGGTCCCACCAAGAGTTTTCTTATTTTAATCATGAAAAGCCCCCCCTTAGCATTTGGCAATTGAGATTTCTCATGTAGTGGCTGTGGGTATCTCGGTATCATTCCCATCAAGAGCTCTACAACTCTTCTTGCATAGGTAAACCTCAAGGTCAACCACGTCACCTCCGGATAAATTTGGACTATAGAGACCCATGATATTGCAGTGTTAGACCATGTCCTCAGTTTTTGGCAAATGCATACGGGCTGTACCATCAAAATATAATATGTGTATATAATCATTTCCATGTAGTTTGGCTCCAGGCCATAATCCAACCAAATTTCATTTAAGAACCATTCCAAACCCTCTTAACATTAAGCCACCTTCCAAATAGAAATATTTGAAATCATTTCAAATCTTTTTGCATCAAGCCATAATTCAATATAAGCATTTTAATATTGAAATCAAAGCAAGTAAAAATCACTTTTATGTATAAGATGTCATAATCTCAATTCAAAGGTAATCATGCCAAAACATTTAAATACTAGCTTCAAACCGTCAAATCTTGTGTCATGTAGGTATATATATGAAATACATACATCACTGTCAAACAACGAGTCCAAGATGGACATTTTCATGGTTTAAGAACACATTTATCATGGATATAACCTTAAGTCATGCAAGCATATATAAAATACTGCCGTCAATCTTTCGCAATCAATTCAAAATATCACGAGAATCATTTTACAGAGGTGTCAAATGAACAATTAAGACGTACGATATAACTTTAATATAGCTATACACAATATAAAATCCTACTCACAAACAAATGCTCCCAATAAGTCCACTACTCTATTCCTTGCTCTTCGTGGAGGATGCTTTGCATAAAAAGTAAGCAAACAACCCATGAAAACCCCAAAGAAAAATATGAAAAGACTCGACATGCATTAATCTACTAACACCCACTAAATAGGCCCAATTGGACTCAAGCGACTTTTAATCAACAACCAAACAAGAATCAAAGGATTCCCAACACTAAAATCTACAAGCTTAACCTAGAATTAGAGAGAAACAACAAAATTGGTTTGGTGCTACAGTAACTCCGCCTAAATGGTGAGGCTTAACCGGTGAATGCATCTATTTCAAACAAAATCTTTGGGAGGAAACAAAAAAAACCACAGTACTAAGGCACTCGGGCCTTCCAATTACCCAAAAGTTACATTTGAAACTCAATAATTAGAAGCCTAGAAGTTAGATTTCAACCATATAAACAAGCATGGAATACATTGAACTATATGATTGAAACATCCAAGGAACTTCTTTGAAAAAACACTTAGTTGGCGTTTGGTTGAATGTAATGCTAAATACCGTGGAGTTCTAATTACAGTGTAACTGGAAACGTCTAGATTTTAAAATTCAGTAAAGTTAAATCTAGTATTTGGCTAGATGTATCTGAAAATACTATATTATAATAATTTAATATTATTTTAATAATTTTAAGTGCATATTAATTATTTTAACTATTAAATTTACATTCATTATAAATTAGTATATTTTAAAATTTTGAATTTAATTATTAACCCCACAAAAAGTGTATTTCTAAGATTTTCATCTAATTTTAACAAGTTATTTAATATTTTTAATTATTAAATAAATTATTAAATTTATTATTAGAATTTATAAGTTTTTTACTATTCATAAATGTTTAATAATATTTGTTTTTTCTTAATTGGTCACATGCAGGTCACATGTGAGGGAAAAAAAAATAATGGATTTCGTCTTACGGCCAATTTGGACGTAAAACCAAATTTCTTATTGGATGTATTTCGAGTTATATAGGTTTTTAAAATCCTATGAAACAAACACTGGATTTTCAATACTCAGTAACTCAAGTTACATATAAATCCAAATCCCTCCCAACAAACACTACCTTAACAAATTTCAAGTGAACCAAGAAATTAAAACTGTATTAAAGCAAAGTAAATACCTTACCTAATGGATTTGAGGGAAAAACCTTCAATTCCTAGACCTCCACTAGAAGAAAAGGAAAGAAGATGAAAAAGAAGAATGAAAACATGGAGAAAATTATGGAGAAGATGATGGAATTAGTGGATAAGAAGAAGGCCAACAATCCCCCCCCTCAAGATATTTAGACAATAGAAAAATCAAAGAAGAAAAGGAATAAAAATAGATAATGCATCAGACTTAGTGCCTTGTGGGCTATGAACTAATTCCTAGAATATATAAGAAGTGATTCACAAGAATTTGGTGGAATAATATTTCTATGAACTATAATTCATTGTTGTAAATCAGTCATCTAATAATTCACATTATCTCCGAAATCCGAGCAACTCTAACGGGTTGGCACTAATTCGGCCATGCGCCAATACCTGGAATTCATAAGTGCTCTAGAAAAATGTGCCTATATTTTGCAAAGAAAGCGGCTCCACTTTCACACTTATATAGGTGAATCCATCAAGTGTACAAATGCAATTATATACACTATTCAAAGAATTGAACTATGTAATTCATTAAGAATTAAATCCATCCTTTATACATTGCAATAATACTATACACCATAGGAAGTTACAAACATAAATAGTGTGTCTCTAACCAAGCAACGACTTGTTTTTACCCATATGAACCTATTTCTTGGGTTCACCAATTACATAGGTTGGGTTACCATCATTGTCGATTTTGCTACGGGGGAACAATCCCATTCCCCTAGATGTTTCACACACTAGTTTTCTACCTAGTGCATTCGTCAAATGATCGGCCAAATTCATTTTCGATCTCACAAAATTCAGTGATATCACTCCATCTTCAAACAATTGCCTCACAATGTTGTGCCTTGGGCGTATATGCCAACTTTTTCCATTATATGATTTACTCACAACTCTATATATAGCAGCCATATTATCATAGTTAATTGAAATTGAAGGAGTTGGTTTTACCCAAAGAGGAACATCGGCAAGAAGGTTCCTTATTCATTCGCTCGGTGCTGTCTTCTCAAGTGCAACAAACTCGGCCTCCATTGTTGATTTTGCGGTGCAAGTTTGTTTTGTTGACTTCCAAGACACGGTAGCTCCTTCTAATGTGAAAATGAACCCACTCGTTGACTTTGTTTTATACGAATCTGAAATCCAGTTAGCATCACTATACCCTTCAAGTACTGCTGGGAAAGCTAGAAAACTTTAGTCCAAAATTAATAGTTCCTTTCAAATATTTTAATATCTTTATCAAGCAGTCCAATGATCCTTATTTGGACTATGAGTATACTGCTCAATCTCGCTAACTGCATAAGCAATGTCGGGACGACTATAGTTCATTAAATGCATCAAACTACCAATAACTTGTGCATATTCATTTTGAGAAACACTAACTCCTTTATTTTTCTTTAAATGAAAAGCTCTATCATAAGGATTTGAAACATGTTTGCAATTAAAATGATTAAATTTCAAAACCGTTTCAACATAATTTTCTTGTGAAAGCGCTATTCCGCCATCGGATTTAGAAATTTTAATTCCAAGAATGAAATGTGCTTCACCCATGCCCTTCATATCAAATTTAGAATCAATAAATTTCTTTGTCTCTACAACAATTTCTTAGGAAGTGTCAAAGATAAGCATGTCATCTACATATAAGCAAATTATAACACCCACATTGTCTAAAAATTTACTATAGATGCATTTGTCAACTTCATTTATAAGATAACCATTAGAGACTAAAACATGATTGAATTTTTTCATGCCATTGTTTTGGACCCTGTTTCAGACCATATAAAGATTTCATAAGTTTGCATACCTTATGCTCGTTGTTAGGAACCACATACCCTTCGGGTTGATCCATATAAATTTCTTGTTTAAGATATCCATTTAGAAAAAGCTGTCTTAACATCCATTTGATGAATAATTAAATTGTTAACAGTAGCTAATGCAATTAAAATTCGAATAGAAGAAATTCTAATAAGCTGGAGCATAAGTGTCAAAGTAATCAAAATCTTTCGACTAAGAATATCCTTTAGCTACTAATCTTGCCTTGTATTTATCAATAGACCCATCTGGTTTAAGCTTTTCTTAAAGATCTATTTGCAATCTATTGTTCTTGAACCATGAGGTAGGTCTACTAATTCCCAAGTATGATTAGCACGAATCGAATCTAATTCACTATTGATGGTCTTTTTCCAAAACACAGCATCAAGAGAGGTGATAGCTTGAGAATAAGATTGAGGACCATCTTCCACAAAAAAAGTAATAAAATCATTTCCAAAACTATTTGCTTTTCTTGTCCTTTTACTCCTTCTTAATTCAATTTCAGAATCATCAATATTTGTAGACTCAGAATTAGGAGTAATATGAGGTGTAGGAGCAATGTTATCAACATGTGATTTCAAAAGAAAAATATGCTCGAAAAAAATCTGCATTTTTAGATTCTACAATAGAATAGGATTCCATAATGTCACTTCTTACAACCAAGAATCTATATGTAGCACTATTCAAAGAATATCCAATCCGCATGCAATCAAAAGTTTTTGAACCAATTTTTCTCTTTTTAGGATCGGGTAATAGAACTTTTGCCAAGCAACCCCAAACCTTGAGGTACTTTAAGTTAAGTGCATACCCTTTCCATATTTCAAAAAGAGTTTTACCGGTTTTCTTGAGAGGTATTCTATTTTGAATATGACATGCGAGATAAAATGGCTTATCCCCATAAATTATTAGGAGCACCTGAACTAATTAGCATGGCATTCATCATATCTTTAAGAGTTCTATTTTTCCTTTCAGCTATTCCATTAGAAGCGGTGAATATGGAGGAGTAGTTTCATGAATTATTCCATGGTTTTCACAAAAGATTTTCAGAGCACTATCTTCATATTCTCCTTCTTTATCTGATCTCGAGTCTCTTGATTTTCTTATTCAAGCGATTTTCAACTTCAGATTTGTATTTTATGAACATTCCGCATACTTCATCTTTTGATCTAAGCAAATATAAAACAGTATATCTAGAGAAGTTAGCAACAAAAGTAATGTAATATTTCTTTCCTCCTCTAGTCATAGAATGTTTCAAATCACCTATATCTAAATGAATTAGGCCTAGTAAGTCCAGAAATAAAGACTTTCCTGAAGTACATTTTAGAAGTACCTTCCCTTTTCCAAGAAGCTGGAGAAGGAGATGAATTTCCCATGTGCACTTGATCCTTACCTTTGGCTCAAGGGATATAGGATTGGAAAGCACTCCTATCGGCATAGATGTGTCTTGTGCCTCTAGAATCCACGATCCATTCTTTTGCATCCGACACCAAGAGTGCTTGAGATACAATAGCAGCTATGATATCTTCATTGCCTCCTTCAGTTAGGTTGACCTTAGGAATTGCCTCCTTCGGTTCCTTGTTGTAGTGACATTGCAAATCATAGTGTCCTGGTTTACCAGAAACAAAACACGCACCGTTCTTTTTGTATGGAGGTTAAAAGTTCTGATTGAATTTGTTGCCATCCTTCTTATGTCCCTTGAATTTGTATGAACAGCCTTTGAATTTAATTCCTGTTCTTTCGAAGTTCTGTGGGTTTATGTTGAAGTTATGAATTCTGTTTGGTCCTCCTTCGATGAGATTAGCCTTGCATGAGAACTCCTTGATTTTCTCTACATTGTCCCTTGGCGGTTCTTTTCTTCAATTCGGATATGGGCGATGATGTCTTCAAGAGTCATGAGCTTCCTTTTATGCTTCAGATCGTTCTTGTAATGTTTCCACGATTCTGGTAGACGCTCAATTAGGAAGCCAACAATGAAGGCGTCGGGAAGAATGATGTCTTCGTTTTTGAAATCATTAACAAGGAGATGGTAGTCGTGAATTTGAGATGATACATCCTTGTCTTCTGTCATTTGGAAATCAGAAAAGTTCCCTGTTGCATATTTCGATTTCCGGCATCTTCAATCACGTACTTCTTATGGAGGGAGTCCCGGATTTCCTTCGTTGTTTTGAGGTTGCAGTAGATGTGGTACAGTTCATTGGATAGGGTGCGAGTATGGTGTGACGACAAATCTTGTTCCCTTTTTCCCAGTTAGGTAGAACTTATGCATCATCTTCGGATGTTGACTACTGGTTACACGGAGAGGAAAGAAGCGGCGAGGCGTGTGAAGGCACCGACCTTAAGAACAATTTCGCCTCCTTATTTCAATGCACAGGGATGCGGGCGTTGTTCTCCCAAGATACAACAGTCTGTGTTCTCTGGTTCTTGGCACGAGAACAGGAGGAACGGGGAAGCGACGAGATATAGGGACAAACGGACATGGAGGATAAGGGATGTGACAGTGGGAGACGCCACGGCAACAAGAAAAAAAACAACAGAAGAAACCGAAACATAGGTTCTCAAAAAACAAAAATTAGAAGACCAAAAACGACCCACGAGAAAACTCGTGGCATTCTTGTCCGCAGGTCGCGCCCACACGAGTTCAGCAATCCTAAGCCAAATTCGAAATCCGGAACCAAGATTCACACCCCCTGCGCCTGCACGTGTAAGAGAGCATGACCCCAAGACAATAGTTGTAGGCTTAGGAATAGTATCATATATAAGGTGACTAAAAGTTTTCTCAATAGGCAATGTGAGACTAAAGTTATTTTGAATGTTTTGAAATATGATGAGCCATATTTATGGGCCTCCAACAACCGCCATTTCGGATCAAATCATTGTGACAAAGGTATCGAGGAGCTTGACACCAAGATTTGATCTTATTGTGCATGGCTGCCAATGAAGACACAAAGGATCTAACTATCTTAGATATTGATGAACTAAGTGGTTCATTACAAGCCCATGAAGTATTCATTCGATCATGGGTTTGAAGAGAAAGTCTCCAAATTAGAATCATCTTAAGCATAAGAAGACAATAAATAAATTGGTAGGTGTTTGTGAAACAAATTAGAATCATGTTAAATTTATTACCTTCTTTTATTCTTGTGTGAATGCTTATATAACTTTTTTGCATTGTCTATCCATTGTGCTATTGGTAGGTGTTTTTGAAACCATACATCAAGTGTTAGACAAATTTCCTACTCATTTAACACTTCTTCTCGAGGCAACAATAACCACTATGACTATCATTCGATAAATTTGCATTTCGATTGCTAAATGTATATTATACCGGTATTGAGCTCTCCTGTCTATGACTAAAACCTGTAACATCCAAAATAGAAAATCTAAAACTTAATACTTAATAAGTTGATCTCCACTTAATTTGGTATTTAATGATGATCTTTGTGTATAAATCAATATGATGTAGAAGTTTCATTGAACCCAATATCTTTTATCTAGGAGCATTCCCTCATCTTGAAGCAAATACGTGTATGATTACAAAGATGCACCAAAATGTATACTTACTTGAGTGAAGGAACACACCTCGGGGAGAGCTATACAAGCTCCACATCCACGAACCAATAACGTGGCGTAGTAGAAGAGGTTATGGGACAATCGGGTCTACAAGACTTAGGCTAAACAGAAGAGGATTATGGTTGGAAACAAGATAGATAAGAGAGTTTTTAAGAAAACTTCTTTAATATTATGGAAATAGAAAGATACAAATTTCTTATTTGTCTAACAAGAAGGCTATTTATAGTAGCCATTAGCCTTTTTCATTAATGCTAGACTTTATTACCAAGTAACCTAAAGAAACTTAAAAGACAAGTATCATTTATTAGGCTAATAACTTATGAAACTTAAAGTAGAATGAAGGCAAAAAAAAAAAAAATTGTAAGGGATGTAACTGAGGCTCTTTTGCATCATAACGGATCTTCATAATTACCAAGGAAAAAAACTTATATGCCTCTGCTACTCTGAAGATGCTTGAAGAGCATGTTTGTTTAGATCTGTCTTTGTAGCCACATGTGCATGCCAATCATTGTTGATTAAAAGCATCTGAATCTATCAAAAAACCAGGAGCCAACCCAAGATAACTCTTGTGCAAAAGTACAACAATGAGATGATCCCAAACTGTGCAGCTCCAAGAAATTAAAATTGTTGCACAAGAGAAAAAGAAAAACCATATCCACATATAAATAGATAAGGTTGTAACTGTAAAACATTTTTCAAAATAAAATAACAAAAGGAAATTAGTAAAATGAACAATAGTCAAAAGAGACTTGATAGCAACAAGGAATATATGAAACTTGTTATAATAAGATGCATGCATTAATATCTTTCCTTGCCTTCTCCTTTAAACTTAAATGTCCTTCCTATCATAGATTCTGAAACCTCTGACATCAAGAATTCGACAGCACCCCAAACCACCCACCCCCACCCCACCCGGTCCACCATCAAAAAAAGGAAAAAAAAGAACATTTGTTGTACTTAAGATTCTTGTAAGGAACCTAGAAAAGACGATAAACATCAGCACAAAAACATGAACTTAGAAGAAATATAACAATACCGAGATAATTAGAATTACTTCAACCTATTTAAAATGATAAACAGTTTTACCACATAAATTAAATCATCAATGTACCCACAATGGAAATATTTCGCAAGTGCACGGCTAAGATATAAGCATAACATGAAATTTTTGATTGACATGATGAACTCCACAGGATGATCATTTAGCAAAATTTGAAATAATTGAACTAAAGATGGAGATGGTTGGAAGAAGATTCACAAAATTTAGTTCATGCAAAAATCACCACCCAACCTTTCAATTATGTTTTTGTCAAGAAACTAGTTAGAAATTAAGGTAATGGTTGTTTTTCATAACTAGTTCCCAATATAGAACAAATATATCTCTAGGGTACGTGTGACAATCCAGATAGCCAAAATTATATCTCAATTGATCAACTCCCATTAATCTAAGATGCTTAAGTTCGTATTCTCAGATTATCTACCATTAAAGCTATTTTGAGTAACTGAATAAGCTTGAATATCTTTATGCCTCTCAGCCAATTAGATGAGGATCTTTATTGACGTAAGATAAAATCTGCACAATATCGACGTACTATCTAACTCTCATGCAGCAATTTCCATGCTTATTTCAACCATGTCCTGCATTGGATGTCAAATGCAAATTAAACACATTATGGGCTCAATTCTACTAGGCTAATTAATTGGTTGTCATTCTCATTTCATCAGCTTAAGGTTATTTTGGTTAATTGACTTGCTAGCAATGTGGCTTGCAAAAAGTAAATTAGCCAGATAAAGAAGTATCAGTGTAACAAATGTTCGAAATAAACTTAAACATAAATAATTATATGGGTTAATAATATGAAGATTATTATGATAAATAAGTTAGAGAATATGAAAGGTTAGGAATTGAGGAATATGAATATCCAAGGTGATAGGTTACATGAGTTATAGAAGCTCAAAGGTTTATGTAAAGCCTATAGAAGAGGCTATCTATGTAATGTTTATGATAAGAGGTTTGAGATTTGAATAAAATTTATATTATCAAGTGATATTTTTTATCTTCCTCTTCCTACTATCTCTTTTGAGCATATTTTCGCCCATCATCTGTTCCAACAAGTCGTATCAGAGCCAGGTGGCATTATCATTAGGTAATTCTCCATAGAGGACCTCTGAGACTCAAGCTTGTTGAAGTGACATCAAAGCAAGCTAGAAGCTTGAATTACAAGTCAATCTACTTGAATGCAAGGTCAAAGAAGAAAGGTGAGAGCTGTGAGCATAGCTCAACGGAGAAAGAAGACTGAAGAAGACAGTTAAGATAAGAGAAATGGAGAACGGAAGACCAGTTATTGTGTCAGCGCAATTCAAGGCGATGCTCAAGGAGATATTAGAAAAACTAAACCTTCCATCCCCAAGGTATGAATGTGAACAAAATGGTCCTGACCACTTACCTAATTTTGTTGTGATAATAAGGTTTGAGGACAAGCTAGAAAGTCATGAACTATGTGGACCTCGTGCATACACAAAAAAAGATGCTTAGAATGAAGCCTCAATGAGAGTGATAAAGCATCTAGGACATTTCTATGACATTATCGTGAAAAATATAAATGAAGAAGAGTTGGTTGAACTCAAGCATGAGTGTGAAGACCTTAAGGAAGCTAATGAAGAGCTTTGGAAAAGCCTCCTTGAAACAAGTAAGGACTTGAAGGAGTTAAAAGAAAGAATAGTGGATTTAGATCCAGAGGAAAAACTTAATTCCGGGTCATCAAATTGTGTTCGTGTTTTTCCAAAACGATGTGTTTCTCATGTTTAACAAAAATGTTTAAGGGGGGATGTTGGAAATAAACTTAAACATAAATAATTATATGGGTTAATAATATAAAAATTATTATGATAAATAAGTTAGAGAATATGAAAGGTTAGGAGTTGGGGAATATGAATATCCAAGGTCATAGGTTACATGAGTTATAGAAGCTCAAAGGTTTATGTAAAGCCTATATAAGAGGCTATCTATCTAATGTCTAGGATAAGAGGTTTGAGATTTGAATAAAATTTATATTATAGAGTGATATTTTTTATCTTCCTCTTCCTACTATCTCGTTTGAGCATATTTTGGCCCATCATCGGTTACAACAACTAACAATTCCACTTAATGGTAAATATAGATGTCTATATGCAAGCATGGTCCTCTCATCCTACCAAACTATGCCTTTCGTTTCAATCAAGCATTTGACTATTAGTTAGTGTAATACATCCCATAGATATGTGCTAATCGATTTTAGACTATCCACTTTGCAGACAAAGCACTTGACCAAACTTTGACTTCATGTTTAAACTAAACCAAACCCCTACAGACTAGTTCAAACCAAAATTTTAAGTTGACGTGATGAGATACCAAAATTTACATTTTGTTAACTATTAATTTGAGGAAAAAAAATGAGTCGCTCATATATTTTCATGAGGAATGGCACACGGATGTATACAAAATAACTTAGGTCTATAATGCAAATGTTTTTGAATACCTATAATCAAGCCATCACTCTAATTAAGTTATTATGATTAAGTCTAAGAATCTATAACACTCCCACTCAAGTTGAAGCATAGATGTTAATCATGTCCCCAATTTATTACAAAAATAGTCAACCCTAACCCCATTCAAATTCAAAGCTTTTGTGAAAATATCTCCTAATTGTTCTTCAATCTTAACATGCCCTGTAGAGATCAGGCCCTATTGTGTTTTTTCACGAACGAAGTGGCAATCAATTTTAATGTGTTTTGTTTATTCATGAAACACAAGATTGGTAACGAACGAAGTGGCAATCAATCTTAATGTGTTTTGTTTATTCATGAAACACAGGATTGGTAGTAATATGCAGTGCAACCTTGTTATCATACCATAGTCTAGTTGGTAGTGAAATCTTAATAACAACTTTAGTCACATGCTAATATGTCTACATTATTTCACATGTAGAAATGCTATAGTTCTATATTACACTTCATCTGGACACAACATTCTATTTCTTGCTTTTGCATGAAACTAGATTTCCTCCATTAAAGACAAAATATCTTATGGTGGATCTCCCATCTATTTTGGACCCCATCTACATATGAGAAACATTCAATTTAATTGGGAATACCCAAGATTTTTGTACAATATTCCATGTCCAGGGGCTCCTTTTTAGGTAGCACAATCTCTACTCTAACACAATCCACTAAGGAACTATTAGGGAGGCCATAAATTATCACATTGACAGAGTATGCAATTTCAAGCCTAGTTACTAGAAGATAATTCAACTTCCCAACCCGGCTTCTATGTCGCTCAGGGTGTTCAAACAATTCACCATCCTCACTAAGGAACTATTAGGGAGGCCATAAATTATCACATTGACAAAATATGAAATTTCAAGTGTAGTTACTAGAAGATAATTCAACTTCCCAACCAGTCTTCTATATCGCTCAGGGTGTTCAGATAATTCACCATCTCAGTAATTTCATATTTGGAACCATTGGCACACTACATGGTTTAACTCTCTTTTTTCCTATATTTGATTTTAAGTCAAGCACATATTTTTGTTGAGATAAAGAAAATACCTTTTTTGCCTCAGCACTCAAGAAATATTTAACACCTTGAAATCTTTTATGTGAAACTAGTTCTAAAAGAAAACCTTATGTCATGAAATCCCCATACAAACACTTTCAATGATATCAAAATCATCAATATATACTACAAGAAAAATAATGCCAAACTCATAGTGTTTATGGAAAACCGAGTGATCAGGCTTACTCTTTCTCATTCCAAATTCTGCAATAGCTTTAGTGAATTTTCCAAACCAAGCCCGTGGACTTTGCTCCAAACCATACAAGATTTGTGAAGTCTAAATATCTTCCCATACTCCCCCGAGCAAGCAAACTCGGGTAGATATTCATGTATACCTTCTCCTCGGAGATCACCTTGTAAAAAGGCATTCTTAACATCCAATTGATAAAGACACCAATCATACGTGACAACTAAAGAGCCGAACAGATGTCATTTTAGCAACTTTAGAAAAAGTACAATAAAAGTCCACTCCATTGGTCTCGAGCATAGCCTTAAGCCATCGGACAAATTTTAAGACAAGCCACCGATGTATCAGCATAAACTTCATTGCAAACACTCATTTATACCCACTAGCCTTATTTCCTACGGATAACAAAGCAATTCCCAAATACCACTTGTATCTAAGGTATTAATAATTGAGGATCATGCAATCCGAGCAATGATAAGAAAAGAAAGCACACACACACAAGAAGACACAAGAATTTTATTTGATTCAATCTTGAAGACCTACGTCCACGGAAACCCACAAAGAAATTAGAGTTTTACAATTACAAGGTTATTTATAGTGAAAGAAAACAAGATATCTATAGGGAGAAGATAACGGAATATTAACAAGGAAAAGATAAACACTAATCAAAATTTTCATATAGGCTTTGGACCTGAAAAGATAAACACTAATCAAAATTCTCATATAGGCTTTCGACCTGAAAAGATACACCTATCAAGACTCCACATACCCAACAATCTCCCACTTTGAGGCCGATTACAACTGCACTCTACACACCTGTAAACCCAAAATCTGTATTGATCAACTTATACTAGTGCGGTGCCTTCTCATCAATCAACTCTGAAGGCCACTTGAAGCTTTGCAAAGCTTCAACTTGTTGTAGTAACCACCTTGGTCAATTTTTCTGCAGGATAATTTGAACCAAAAATCTTCATCAAAGATAAGACACCACCACTAATCAATTCTCTGATAGAACAATACCTCATTCAAATATGTTTTGTCCTAGCATGAAACACAGGATTTTTCGAAAGGTGAATAGTACTTTAACTATCACTATAAAGAACATTGTCAACCTGCTTTTTGTCTAACTCTTCAAGAAAGCTCTTCAACCAGATCATTTACTTTCGGCCTCTGAGATAACCATGTTCTCTGCTTCTGTGGTTGAAAGAGCAATGCTCTTTTAAAATCAAAATATTCAACTCACCGCTGTGCCACCCACTATGAAAACATACCCTATAGTTTTTTTTCTTGTATCTAAACAACCACCCAAGTTTGCATCAGAAAATCCTTCCAAAATAACATCTCACCTTCTATAACACAAGGCAACTTTAAAAGTACCTTTTAAATAGAATAATAGCAACTTAACTACTTCCCAATGCTCTTTTCCTAGATTAGACATAAATCTGCTAACAACTCCCACTACATGAGCAATATATGGTTGCGTATATACTATTGCATACATAACACTACCAACTGCATATGCACATGTACCTTTAGTTATATCTTTCATGTCTTCATCTATTTGAGGTGACTAATTCTTCGTGAGATTGAAGTGACTTCCCAAAGGTATATTTATGATCTTAGCATCATGGAGACTAAACTTTTTTAACACCCTTTTAATATACTTCTCTTGGGATAATTAAGTGTATCTTCAGATCTATCCCTATTGATGCTCATACAAAGAATTTATTTTATAACACCCAAGTCTTTCATATCAAACACTTCAGACATCTGCCTTTTCAATTTGTTAATTTCATTCATGTCAACTCTTGCAATTAACATATCATCAATATACAACAATAATATGATATTGGATAAATCATATTTCTTCAAGTAACAACAATGATGCAATGCACATCTTTTGTACCCACTCCTTCTCATAAAACTATCAAATTTCAAGTATTATTGTCTTGGAGCAAATTTGCTTCAAGCCATATAAGCTTTTGTCCAACTTGCATACCAAGTTTTCTTTCCTAGATATTTGAAAACCTTCTCCTTGTGCCATGTAGATGTTTTCCTCAATATCACCATGCATGAAAGCAGTCTTAACATCTACTTGCTCTAGATGTAAGTTCTCTGCAGCCTATAATACATAGCACAAGTGTGATAGTAGTCATCTTGACCACGGGAGAGAAAATTTCATTGTAGTCAATGCCTCTTGACCTCGGATTCAACTGCAAGCTTATCTTTGTACATGACATTCTCATTGAAAGTGACATATCTCGCTTCTAATGACTTTTTTTGCTAAACTCATCTCAAAAGCGATAGCCCATGTTATATGACCCATAACCAAGATAAACACACTTCCTTGTCTTTGGATCAAGCTTGTCTCTCGTCAAGAATCTTTAATTAGAATATAGGAAACACATCCAAATACCTTCAAGTGTGAAAGAGCCATTTCTTTGTCATGCCACTCCTCCTAAGTAATCTTAAACCCCAAAGGAACTTATGTCCTTGATTAATGAGATAAACTGTTGCACTTAATGAGTCTATTTAGAACATCTTCGGTAACCTTGTATGAAGTCGCATACTCTTTGCCCTCTCATTCAAGCTTCCATTTGTTCTTTCAACAACACCATTATATTGTGGTCTTTTAAGAACAGATTTTAGCATTTATATTTCATTTTCAGTACCAGTAATCTATAACTTCAGAACTACTGTACTCACCACCATTATTAGATTTCAAACACTTGATTTTTAACTATGTTTCCTTCTCAACAACAGCTTTTCACTTCTTGAAAGTAGCAAATACATCAAACTTATGTTTCAAGAAATAAGCCCATACATTCCTTGTGGAATCATCTATGAAAGTAACATAGTAGTGTGATCATCCCATCGAGGCACCGATGGTGTCATATATATATATATATATATATATGAACTAACTCCAGCTTCTCAATCTTAGGTGTTTTCCTCGATTTTGCGAAAGTAACCTTTCGCTTCCCGAGCACACACGATTCACAAAAACTTACTTCCACACTCTTCAAATCTGGAATTTTACCATTTGAAACTAGCATCTTCATACCCTTCTCACTCATCTAATCAAATTTTTGGTGCCACAGAATTGAAGAATCACTACCACTAGTAACTACATTGGCTTCATCTAACAATAATTCAACCAAGTATAGAGTCCCCTTCTTCCAACAATAAGCAACGGCCAGATTTCCTTTGATGATTTTCCACCAATCGTTTCCAAACATGAAACAATATCCCTGATCATCTAACTTTTGTATAGAGATTAACTCCTCTTAAGACTGGGGATGTATCTCACATCTTTCAATGTCCAAACAATACCCAATGAGGTTTCCAGATTTATGTCTCCCATGCCTGCAATCTCTATACTCTTATAATCAGCAAAACGTATTTTACCAAAATTTCCACTTCTGAAATTTAACATCATATCCTTACAAAAAGAAGCATGGAACGAAGCACCAAAATCCATAATTCGGGATTCGATCGTACATTCAACGTAGCAAACAATACGCCATCTACCTCTTATGTCGTTGTATTAACGGACTTATCTCCCTTTTTCTGGGAACTGAGAAAGTTATACACTAATTTCTAAAGTGGTCCATCTTCTGGCATTTCCAGCATATTATATCCTTAAGTTTTTTAAATGGCCCCTCTTTTTCGACTTTGATCTACCATGCCATTAATTCTACCTATTTTTAAATTTTCTTTCTCTGCTCTCTGTATTAATCAAAGAACATGATGGCTTCCTTAAAATTCTTCTCCAAATATCCACTAGAACCATCAAATCCTTAATCCCTTTGAAGGTCAACTTAGTAGTTCCGAATGAACTACTAATGGCTATGACTGTTCCTGACCAATTCTCAGGCAACGAAGATAACAATAGCAAAACCTGCACTTAATCATCGAATTTAATATCTATCGAGACCAATCTAGTCAAGATAGAGTTTAATTCATTCATATGATCCATGATAGATGCACCTTCCTTCATCCTTGTATTGCCTAATTGGCAGATAAAGAATACCTTATTCGAAGTTTTTCATACATATTCGACGATGCCTTGAATTAACCTTAAGTGGTTATCTTTTTTATAACATTGTATGCAACTTTCTTAGCCAGCGTCAATAGGATCACGCCAAGAGCTTGGCGATCTAATAATTCTCAATCTTTCTTACTCATCTGATCTGGTTTCTACCCTAACATAGGCTCATGTAGTTTTTTTTATACATATAATCTACAACCTACATCTTCTAAACCCCGAAGTCACTGCCGTGGAAGCTATCTATCTTGACTTTCTTTTCATAAGCTATGGCTCCCACTTGCCTTACAACCTGGAGCTCTAGTACCACTTGTTGATAATTGGGCAATCTAAGCAATGACAAGAAGAGAAAACACACACACAAGAAAACACAAGAATTTTACATGGTTTGATCTTGAAGACCTACGTCTACGGCCGCATTAATATCAATTTATTTCATTCACATTAAATTAGGATTTTGCAATAACATGGTTCATAGGGAAAAGATAAACACTATAGGCCTTGGACTTAAAAAGATAAAGACTAATCAAAATTCTCATATAGGATTTGGACCTAAAAAATAAACACTAATCAAGATTCCCATAATCAAAAACTCCACAGAGCCAATATTCATCTCACTATTGTTGCATTATGTTAACTAGGATGGGATAGAGCTTCATGGATAGTTTTTGGAATACTGACGATCAATGGATTTGCAAAAAGAAAGAGAAACAATAAATGATAATAAGACATAAAAAGGAAATAGGAGAAGTGCACTTTTGTCTAATTTTCGAAGGATAGTGGAAAGCTCAAGATTAGATTTTGATGAAGTACATACGGCATAAATCAATGCTAAGTGTGCTTATCCTAATAACTAAGTAGTAATTTAGAAATGAAATAAGATGTTAGTTATATCCTAATAACTCAAAATTAAGTATTCATGGCCTGTGTCTATATTTATCAATGGAAAAATTAAGAATTTAAATTTAAAATTGATAAATTTATTTATAAAAGTTAGAAAGCTAACGTATCTTATTTTAAATATAATAACATCAATTATAACTTAAAATTGTTTGCTATTTATCTGTAATCACAAAGAAAAGACCCCAAAGCAATGTGGCATGCACGGAAGCAACTCATATAGTCACGTTGCGATATTAAGGGTGTGTTTGTTTCATGGAAGTGAAGGCTGAAGTGACCGAAGTCGGGAGTTCAGCCTCACTTCCGGTCGTTTGGTTCATGGAACTTCACCCCGAAGTGCTGAAGTGCTCACTTCCCATGCACCCCACTTGCCCATTTGACTTCGGTATGAAAAGCTCCGAAGCCATGAGTTCAGCAACTCACTTCCGTGCACGCATCCTTCACATGACGCATGTGGTGACCATCCATCGAAAAGCCCCGATTCAAGAGGGCTGCCTTCCCCTTCGTCGTCGCCCCTCTTCTCCCGAGTGTCTCCGTTGGCGACCGGCGACCGCTGGAAGAAGCCCGGCTCTTCCCGGCCTCGTAACCCTCCGTCGCAGCTTGTTTCTCGTCGCAAACTCCTCCACGCTCAACCTCTCGTGGGTTTGTGTAGGTTTTCTCCATCACCGTTCCCGTGTTTTTGGTCGATCTGCTCCACCCCGTCCGGATCTCGGTAGGTTTTGTGCTTCGTCAGTCCCTTTTCCCCAAAGATTTCATCATTTTTCAACTTATTTGTTCATTTCCCGTTCGGCGAAGCGCGGGAACTACTTTGTTTTGGCCGATCCTTTCCCCTCCGCCGGATCTATTTGGTTGTGTGCTATTTCGTTCCATTTTTGGTAAGATTTCATGACTTCTCAAAATTCTTTCATGATTTCCTCTTCAATCCAAAGGTATCTATGCTTGAGGGGGGTTTATATGCTTCATTTCATGAATTTTCCAGTTAGTTTTTTATTCTCTCGTTCGGTGACATGCGGGAACTACTTTGTTTTGGCCGATCTGTTCCCCTCCAGCGGATCTCCCGGTTGTGTGCTATTTCCTTCCATTTTTGGTAATATTACATGATTTCTCAAAATCCTTTGGTGATTTATTCTACAATCCAAAGTTGTCTATCCTTTTGAATGATGTTTTATATGCTTCGTTTCATGATTTTTGAACTCATTTTTTCATTTTCTGTTTGACAAAATGCGGGACCTACTTTGTTTTGGCCGATCTATTCCCCTCCACCGGATCTCCTGGTTGTGTGCTACTTTGTTCCATTTTGGGTAATTTTACATGATTTCTCAAAAGCCTTTGGTGATTTCTTCTCTAATCCAAACTTTTCTATGCTTGATTTATAGTTCCATATGCTTCAATTTCCTCAGATTGTTGAAGTTATTTTTCATTTTTGCTTGCCGAAATGCAGGACCTACTTGGTTTTGGTCGATCTATTCCCCTCCACCAGATCTCCTGGTTGTGTGGTACTTCGTTCCATTTTCGGTAATTTTACATGATTTCTGAAAATCCTGAAGTGATTTCTTCTTCAATCCAAAGTTTAGTATTCTTGATTTATAGTTCTATATGCTTCATTTCATGATTTTCGAACTTATTTTTTCATTTTTGTTTGGCGAAGTGCAGGACCTACTTTGTTTTGGCTGATCTATTCCACTCCAACGGATCTCCTGGGTTGTGTGCTATTTCGTTCCATTTTCGGTAAGATTTAATGCTTTCTCAAATTTCTTTCGTGATTTCTTCTTCAATCCAATGTCTTCAATCTATTGTGTTCTTCATCTAATTGTGATTAAATTAAGTGCTATGGGATTCAAGTATCTGCTCACAAAGTTATCTATGGTTTATGATAGATCACTCATGTTTTTATACTTATTTCTTCTTTATGGAATTGTGATTAAATTATATTGTCCCGTATGTACTTAGTTGTTCTTCATGCATTTGTGACTAAATTATATTGTCCCGTATGTACTTATTTGTTCTTCATGCATTTGTGATTAAATTATCTCGTTCACAAAGTTCTTGATGCAGAGTTATTTTAAATGTTGACAAATTTTATATACTTAGATGTACCTCTTGCATTTGTGATTAAAATATAATGTCCTGTTATTTAATTTATCGGTTGACAAGTATTTTTATGCTTGATTTGATATGAATCAAATCTGCAATATCACATGTCCTTCATGTAATATCCATTAAATCATATTGTCATGTTCTTTAATTTATCAGTTCACAGACCTTCCTATGCTTGATTTTATATCAATCAACTTTGCAAGATTACACATCCCTCATGTAATATCGATTAAATCATATTTTCCTCTTATTTAATTTATCTGTCCAGACAACTTTATATGCTTGATTTGATATCAATTAACTCTGCAAGATTACATGTCCTTCTTGTAATATCGATCGAATTATATTGTCCTCTTATTTAGTTCATCAATTCACACAGATTTATTTGCATGACTTGATATCAATCATCTTGACATAATTACGTGCCCTCCATGTAATCTTGAACAAATTGTATTGTCATGTTCTTTAATTTATTGGTTGTGACATATTTCTATACTTGATTTGATATCAAACATCTCTTTTTAATTACATGTCCTCCATGTAATCTTGAGTAAACTATATTGCACTGTTATTTAATTAAACAGTTCTTTATAAATGTGGCTTGCTACTTTACCAGGGCTCCTCTTTTCAATTGTAGGAATCACTCACTATTTTTGGAGTATCATCTTTCATGTTTGCCGTTATGCATTACACATTCAACTTGTTGATGCATTTTTTATTATCCAAAATTCTGCCGTTTCCATTTGTTTGCATGAAGTGGTTTTCAGCAATGTGTTTATGATATAGGATCACCATCGTCTAGGTTAACCATATGATTTGTTATGTTATTTTGTAAGTAGTTTGAATATGAAGTTGAGCAGAGACCATTTGAAGTTCAGTTAATTCCTGGGCTACATTGTTTAAGTTAAATTACTTAATTACGCTTCAATTATTGATTGGAACTTGTCATTGTTTTGAGACGAGAACAACAGCAAATCTATTTGCTCCACTTGTTTGTTGTTTAGCTATGTTACACGCTTTGTCTCGATTATATTTCTTTGCCTCGTTGGACTGACGTTTTTTAGCCGTGTCTGCTTTTTCATTGTGAGTAGCTATAGTTGGCCATGTGATCTTTCCGTCATGAGAACTTTTTTTCATTTCTTTTAATCACGTGGTGAACTCGACTGTTATTATTATACTTCAACTGTGGCACTCAAACTTCTTAAGCCATATTACTTACACGTGTGATTTCGAACCTGTTCACAAAAATCCCATGTAGATGGATAAATCGGGCAATTCAAGAGCGTGCGCGGACACCGGGCTGCATGCACGACCGTGGTCGTGATTGTCGCTGGGTCAGGATCGAGGAAATCCTTGCGGATAGGCCTCCTAGGTATAGGGAACCCTCGGTGTTTCGCGATCTAACCAGGAAAAACATATGGAACGCATTCTCCAAAGTGGACGGGATTATTGTGTCGGCTACCTTAGGATGGATGTCAGTCCATTTATGAACCTAGCGGCTTTTATGCGTGATAAGCACTTACTTGTAGATACCGTGACAAATCGCCGTAGAGGAACAGCTTGCAATGTTCCTACATATCGTGGGACATAACACCAAGAACTAGGACAATGCGGGTTAAATTCCTCCGGTCGGGTGAGACCATTAGTCGATGTTTCAATATGGTCCTACGAGCGATGTGTGCCATTCGTGATGAATTTGTTCATCCCCCAACAAGCACATGCCACCCAGACATCGAGCACAACCCAAACTGGTATCCCTTCTTCAAAGTATGTACTCATTCTTATATATATAAAATGCTTACCTTAAACATCAAATTACAACATTGAGTGACATGTAGCATACAAATTCATTACGTAGGACTGTGTAGGCTTGCTGGATGGTACACATATTGATGTCCCGCTTCCGCGGTCGCAAAGGACCTACACAAAATGTGCTCGCCATGGTTAATCCCGACCTAAAATTCACTTATGTGATGGCGGGATGGGAAGGATGGCAAATGATTTCACCGTCCTTAGGGATGCGATCTCAAGACCACCCCCCGAGGGACTTAAGATAATAGAACGTGGGCCTCCTACGTTACCTAATTGAATAAATAAATCGAATAAAGTGTGATGTCTTTTTCACCGTGTAGGGAAGTACTACTTGGTGGACGCGGGATACACAACAATGCCAGGGTTCATAGCGCCATATCGAGGTGTTAGGTATCATCTGAAAGACCACAGTGGTAGGCCTCCTACAAACCCGAAGGAGCTGTTCAATCTTAGACACAGCATGTTGCAGTCTCGGGTGGAACGAGCGTTTGCTATCTTGAAGAATCGGTTTAAAATTCTTACTTCGCGTCCATTCTTCCCATTTAAGACTCAAGTCAGACTAGTACTTGTTTGTTGTGTATTACACAATTACATCGCAGGGGCTGACCCGAACGATCAGTTTCTTAACGATGCGAACACACAAGGTGATGAACCACTCACGTTTTCGCAGCTTCGGTCACGACGGGAGCAGCAACGAGAGAACCGACAGTGGGTGGAACTTAGGGATAACATCGCCAATGATATGTGGGCTAGTTATAACGCACAATAGCTTGAACTCGATCGCTTGTCGCTGCATCTACCGTAGTTATTTTATGCTTACACTCCATGTGATTTGCGTTGTTGGACATCTTGTACTAAAACTGTACATCTTCATGCAACCCTTGTCTAACTTTGTCATTTACGGTATTTCACGTCTAATCTTGTTTTTTGGTTGTGGTTGACGCTCTCTTTTTTTTGTTTTTGTTTTTTTTGGGAATGTATTCTCGTTATTTCTTATTTATGCATTAGCATTATGTGCAATGTGTTGCGCATGCCTTATAATATCATGTAGAGTGCACTGGTTTTAAGGTCCGTATCGAGAAGTAATTATTTTACTTCTCCCTTTTGAATGAAGTTATGTCGGGCCAAGAACGCATCCACGCCCCTCCACAAGCAAGAAGCAGCCTCTCAAAGGGGCCCGCGAATAAACGCGGGGACGCCTAACAAAAGATGGAAGAACGAGTACGACGCATTCTTGATCCCACTCGTTGGTCAACCCAAACAAAGAAAGGTTGAAGTATGACAAGTCGTTCAAGAGGGCTGCCTTCTCTCTCGGCCGCTAGCCGTATGCGACGAACACTGCTTCGGGCACAGATTTCACTACCGACCATGTCGAAAATCATTACCGCACCCTTAAAGCCCCGTGTTGCCAAATAAAGAAAACCCGTGGACCGAGCGGTGCTCGGATGGGATGAAGAAAGAAAATGATCACTCGATCCAACAGCTTGCTCTAATATATACCCAGGTGAGAAATGGGGTACGCCGATTTAGCCGTGACTTTTTTTGGTATTTGAAATGCTTGTGATTTAAAAGCATTCTTTTTTTTTTTTTTTTTGTCCGCAAGGCACATCCAACATGCGAGACCGCTCTCATCAATAGGCCGATTGAGCATTATGAGGGATTGCGAATCCATTCGCGGTGAGGACAACGCGAGTGGGTCAAACGTTGCCTCACTTTTCTCATTTCTGAGAAAGGCCTGAGAATGAACCTGACGAGGACGTAAACCCCGCATATTTCCCAATGGAAACACAAAGTGAGGAAGACACGTACGCTCGGTTCCGTCCCCACCGGTGGTTCGTAGCGCTGCAACGTCATCGACACAACCCCTACAACGTGGCTAAGCATGGGTGAAGGGTGGAATGCGTCGATGGTGATGGAATCTTCGTGAATGCCGCCGATAAGATGGCGGCCGTGATACAAAACCCGACACACCGGACGGAAATGTTGCACACGAAAGTCATGGAGGTGGATCCGGTTACGATGATGACGTGCTCCCTAGATGTGTTCGACTACCTCGGATGGAAGATGAGAATGAAGCTAGGTGTTTCATGGCCAGAAACTTGATCACCGAAAGGCATGGGTTCGGGGAATCCCCGAATGGCGGTCATCGATCTGCGAGATCAAGCGGGCACAATCCTAACCCTTACTATCTTGGGCAGTGCCTATTTGTCGCACTTCTGTCTCCTTCTTATTTACCTATGGTGTTAGAACTTGTTTTGTTTCTTTCCTTATGCTTGATATTACTTGCTTGCATTGCAAGCTTACCTATGTAGGGCATTGCATTTTTATTGGCTAACCATTACCTCGACCGGCTTGTATGTTTGCATGTTGTGTGTTTTGGCAGGTCCGATGGCGATGATGATGGTGTTGTTTTCGACTTAACCTAGGAATGCTTTAACTCGAGGGAGGCCGCACGCTAGAATGTACGCAACGGCGGGTGTTTAGGAGAATCTGAAATGGGTTCTCTATTGTAGCCGTGCGGTGCATTGTGCGTACTGTTTGTTTTAATCTCAATGCTTGTATAATCCGTGTTTTCACCAATGTGCTTTATTCGAAATTTTCGATCCCGTAAGGCTTTCAGCCGAATGTGCTTTTATCTAATTTTCATTGCTCATGAGATATTGCTCCGTGTTTGTGTTTGAAGGGCAAATTCTATGTGTCATTTGTTTGTCTCGTATGAGTGCTTTGCACGTCACCTGAGTGTTTTTGCACAGTCACCCGTCGTGTTTGCCGTTTTTTTTTTTGTTGACGGGGTTTTTGACGGCTGGGGGGGAATTTTTCCATTACTTTTAATTGGTTTTATGTGGGTTTTGTGTGTTACTATGGTGCCCTTGGTGCACATGCCACACACCCCGGGCCACTGGGTAGCCTCAACTTGAAAGTCAAGAGTCGTACACCTGATGATTGTGACTCAACCAACCGAGCTATCAAGATGGCTTTGTCAGCCGTCTCCCTCCCGAATTATAATGAAGCCCTCGCACCACCAATTTCAACATTATTAATCCAAGACGCATCACAAAAGACCGTAATTTGGACACCAAATATTGAGTTTTGCATGAACTCCCCGATATTTCCTCTAACCACTTCCAAGGAAGTTGGTCGTTAGTTGAAGACACATTTGCATGAAAATTCCCTCTCACGTGGATCCATCTTTTCCGTTGAAGACAAGATCACATCGAGCCTTCCACATATTCCAAGCTACCGTAGCAATTAGGCTTTTAATCATCTGGTTGACCATTCCTATCCATACTCCAGGTTACCGTAAGCCAATAGCCTTCTAAGAAGTTGTTCAGAATGTCAGCAGTTGATCTCAGTATAGTCGGCCACTAACGCGGCGGCATTTAATCACCCGACATTCATTATACAAATGATCCAAGGGATTCACTAGCCGAGACTACAAAACGGACAAGAGTTTTGGGGGCCAATATTAATTGAGTATAAATACTCAAATGTAGGAATTCTACCAAGGAGGGCCCTCCAAATGAAGGTTTTCACCTTTGGCGCCAACAGTAGCTTCCATAATTTTTGCCGACCATCCCAATTATCCTCATTATCGGAACCTTTGTTCAAAAGTTATAAATTTGGCAAGCAAGCTTCCCATCGAGTGACTTTTACCCCAACCCCAAAAATTTGAGTTATGGAGATCAAAACTTAGACCCCGATTAAGTTCTCATCAATAAGTTTACCAAACACCATTTCAACACTAGTTTTATCCAAACAATTATTCCTCAAGAGATCTTTAATACTAAGATTGGAGTTAATCAGATTAACATCAAAGTAAGTAGGCTTTATGGCTATAGGCATATCAAAGATCCAAGGGCTGTCTCACCAAATCGAGTAACAATAGGGTTACAAGACTTCAAAGTGATGTTATGTCTAATCTGCATAGCGCTCTTAGACAGCGACTTAAAAAACCGGGAAGTCTTGCCATAAATAACATTATCCCAAATATTGAGGTCCCCATATTTAAGACGGACAATATCAACCCACAACTTATTGGCCTTATTAAGAATCATAAAAACATTCTTAGCCATCGGGAAGTTTTTGCATTCTTTAAATTTCTGATTCCAGTCCCCCTCGGTTTTGGAAGTGTAATTCTGTACCAATTTATATAATGGTGGTTGCCACCAGCGGTGCCTTTACCCCATAAAAATTCCTAGCAAGCTTGGATATTGAGTCCGGAACTGAATCGGGAATAGGATAATAAGAAAGGGAATAAATTGGGATAGACATGAGTGATGCATTGACAAGAACAGCCCTTCCAGCCAAGGATATAGCATTAGCATTCCAAGAGTTCAGGGCATGTTTAGTTTTATCAACTAAGTATTGGAACTGATGAACTTTGATTCTGGAGGGGGAAATCAAGGCCCCAAGGTACTTGAAAGGGAATTCACCAGTTTTAATATTCAGAAGAGACTCAATGCTATTCCTAATCCTCCTATTATACCGACTAGGGAAAAAAAGCTCCGATTTATGAGGATTAATCTTACGGCCGGTGAGATGATTATAAATGTCAAAACTCAACCTGCAGTTTCTAGCAACCTTACGGCTTGCCTTAGTGATAACAATAAGGTCATCCGCAAACATCAAATGGTTAAAATTGTTATTAAGTCTAACATCAAAACCAGGAATCATGTCTTGCCTCAAAGCAAAATTAAGAATGGCTGAAAGATTTTGGGAGACCAAGAGGAAGAGAAAGGGGGACAGAGGATCCCCCTGTCTCACCCCTCTTTGACTCCCAATCCATTCAGTGGGCTCACCATTGATCAAGAAAGAAAAGGAAGCTGAGGAGATACAACTCTGAACCCAAGAAATCCAAGCCTCAGGAAAATGCATAATTTTAAGGGTGGCAAGGATAGCATTCCACTCTAAAGCATCATAAGCCTTTTCCACATCTAATTTCATTAACATCCTAGGGTGGGACTGAGTATCAGATTCTAAAGAATGAACCACCTCTTGGATGGCTATAATGTTGTCAAAGGTAGATTTCCCAGCTAAAAAACCAATTTGTTCCGGACCAATAAGCTTATTAATGACTAATTTGAGCCTGTTGGTCAAGATTTTTGAAATAATTTTATAACAAACATTGCAAAGAGAAATGGGCCTATAGTCACTCACTTTGTTAGGGGATCCCTTTTAAGGGATGAGCACAACAAAAGTCTTTCCCCATGAACTAGGCAACTTGGCAGTTTGAAAAAAGTAATTGATTGCCTCAAAAAGAGGGACTTGAACTATGTCCCAATAAAAGATATAGAACTCAACATTTAACCCATCAGGCCCAGGGCTCTTGCCCCTCGGCATAGCTTGAAGAGTTTTAAAAATTTCAGCCATGGATATGGGTTTAATGAGAGTGGCCCCATCCTCCACATTAAGACTAGGTAAATCATTAGGCAGCTTATCAATTAAGTCAGAAATGGACATATTGTTAGAGGAAGTCCACAAATTGCCATAAAAATCACTAAAGGTAGAAGCAATAGCATGGAAATCAGTATGAATGTTGCCAAAATTATCAGTAACAGCAGAAATTCTGTTCCTATAAGTCCTGATTTTTGGCATGAGTATGAAAAAACTTAGAATTAAAGTCCCCATTCCTAAGCCACACAAGCTTAGCCTCTCGAGCCCATTTAATGCTATTTTGCTTTAACAGAGCAATATGCTTATTGTAATAGGCCCTAAGGAGCTCAACAATATTATCGGGACTAAGGGGGGAATTCTCAAGACTTTCAAGTCTCATGATTTCCTATTCGGTGGCAACAATAGCGGTATCCAAGGGAGTAAGCTCGGCTGCTTTCCAATGCAAGATATTCTTTCTAGTACTAGCAATAAAATGACTAAAAGCATGCATAGGAGAGCAATTAACATTGAAATTCCAAGCTTTAAGAACATTTCGATGACAACCAGGCATAGTCTAACCAAAAATTTTCAAAAAGAAAAACTTTTTTCTTATTATGACCGGCTGTAAAAAAACTACAATCCAAGAACATGGGGGTATGGTCGGAAGTAGTTCTAGAAAGATGCCTATTATGACAGGAATCAAAGCAAGACATCCAATCACTATTAGCCGGGTAACGATCCAAACGAGCCCATCGCTGGCTAGGCCCATTTGATTGTTACACCGGCTAAAAGGGGTGCCACGGAAACCTAGGTCAATAAGATGGTTCTCGGTCACAAAATCTTTAAAATGGTTACACTTAGCACTATAGTAATCTTGCCCGCCTCCCTTAAATTCGAGAGGGGTCTAATACGGCATTAAAATCACCCATTAGAATCCAAGGAAGACCAAGAAGAGCAATAGAGGATAAAACATGCCAATTATATTTTTGAACATGTAAAAGTTGAGAATTGTAAACCACCGTAAGAACCCAATCTTTAAGATTATCACTTGGAAATGACAAGATGCAACGAATGAATATTATAAGCCATAGGAGTGACACGGCCGATTTCCCTTTTCCGGGAGGGCTATAATCCCTCCCGACATCCCATTGGCGGGGAATGGCTGCCCAAGCACGGCCTTTTGAGAATTTACGACAAAACCGAAAGGATCGGCTCAAATTGGCTCTAGTCTCCACCAGGCAGACAATAGCGGGCTTGAGAGAATTCATCAGTGTTCTAAGTTTGGCCATTTTCTCCATTCTGGTAGTACCCCTACAATTCCAACACAAAATCTTTAGATGATTAATGGTCATGGAAAACTAAGCTAATAAATCAGTGACAAAGCTAACTCAAGCAAACAAAAAACACAAAGGTTTAAGGAAAGAGATCAAGGATCGCCAGGGGTATCAGAAGGAGCTTCCACTCTCCCTTTCTTGGGGCAGGTGGCCGTCTTCATCTTCCCTCGCCTTGCTATGGCTTCCAATTTAGCATCTTTCTGGACTTGAACCAACGGCATATCATCATCAAAAATTTCTTGAGAATCGGGTCTCCCTGAGTCCTCCCCAAGCCGTTCATGAGTCTGACTCTGCGTAGCTGTAATCAAAGCATGAGAAACCCTATCTACCAGCCTGTTGTGAGTCGCCGTATAATTCCCCATTCGAATATCCCCCTTATCCTGCATCGCTGACGTGATAAGGAGAGATGATTCATTAATGTGACACTCCTCAGAGAGGCCACGGTCTTTGTCTAGCCTTTCACACTCCAACTGAGCTTCAACGGGAGGATGCTAGTGTGGTTCCAAGCCTACCCCAAGAGTGCCGTTGTGAGATGGAAGTCGGGGGACGCTTGACAGATTTCTAGGGTTTGTTGGGATTAAGGCCATCTCTTCTCCTCGGGCTTCTAGACATGCCTCAGGATAAGGACCCCCATGATCCCTATGTAGTCCTCACATCCCTCCTCGAGAGCTACCGTCTCCTCCACGTGTAACCTTGCCAACTTCAATCTCTCCCACGTGTCGGCGATCCCGATTCGACTGTTCGGCTCTTTGACTTCGGTCAACGGTCAAATTCCGAGAGCCTCCCGGCCAAAGCTCCGACCTTTCCCCCGGCGAGGTCCTACGACAAGCCAAGAACCAAATTCATCGCCACGATCTGTCGATCCATTATCTCCCCCGCTTTGCTTGGGCGAGATGGCCCTCTTCATCATCTTGACGAGAATGTTCAGCATCAATCTGCATACTTTGACCTTCATCAACTCTTTGCCTTGCCCTTGGAGACCGCATCATCGACATGTTCTTCATCCATATGGAAAAACGAAGAACAAGAACTGCTGATATGTCCGATCCTTCCACACCTATAGCAAAAAGAAGGGAGCCTCTCATATAAGATGGCCACTAGCACTTCTTCCGGTCCTTCACCAACCCATAAACCCCTCTGGAGAGGTTTAGATAGATCCAGCTCAATGCATAGCCGGGCATACTTTGCTCGTCCTATGTTCATAACTGGCCTGTTTACATTTGCCGTGTGATCGTCGATTCTCAGAACGCGCCCTAAAAGCGACCCCAGGCTTTCCAGTGTATTCTCATCCCAATACTCCATTGGAAGGTGGTGCAACTACACCCAAACCGCCGCTGTATCTAAGCGTTCAAACGCCGGTTGGAAGTTCTCTAGCCATGGCATGAGCTGAAGCACCATACCATTGATTGTCCATGGCCCATACCAAAGCAACTTTTCAGCCATCTCCGGTGATTGACATCTGATATAGTAAAACCCGTTAGGTAGGTCAGCGATCGAGAACTTGCCCATCTCCCTCCACTGTCGGCCAAGCTCTGTTCTGACTTGATCCAAAGGCAAGGATCTCCCCAGGAATTTTCCAAAGAGGGCCCCCTGCATTCGATCTTGCAGTCTCATGTGAAACTCTTCGTCTAACTTGAACATCTTATGCCTGAGAACTTTTAGCCTATCAAAGTTCTCCTTAGTGTTGATAATGTCATTGCCAAAGGTCTTCTCCGTAGACTCCCCAGAAACAACCTTTGCCCAAGATTTACCCCCTGGCCTGGCAGCACCACTTTTAGGATCAGTTTGAACGAAAGAGGAAAGCGAGAAGGGTGGCTGCTTACCTCCCCCACTTGCCATTGCAAGCTGGGGGAGATCAAGAGGATGAACGCGGCCTGAGGAAGGTGTTAGAGCGGAGGAGCGGAGGAGCGAGAGGAGCGGGAAGGGACTCAAGCTTCTTTTGCTCTTAGATCTTGGGAGCTAAATTTGTGATCCTTGATTGGTGTGATTTATTGGTATCTATGGCTGTTGAAGCATACTCTAACATGATGTCCATATTGTTGAATTGGTTTCATTGTGCTTGCTTGAGGTTCTTGATACCGTCCTTTAAGATACATGGGCATGTGTTGGTGGAAAGTAAGAAGAGGACATAGAGAGAATAGAATGGAAATTCTTATTTTATATATATATATATATATATCATTTATCTATTATTTATTTCAATGAAACAGATAAAACAACGCCTTATTTATTTCTCATACTGTATCTTTTTCCCTGGTTTTCTCTGCATGCAAATGCCATTATTTTTATATAATAAAATGCTGAAAGTTTACTTAGAATTTTGAGTTGTTAATTGATGTTTGAATTGTACATAATGATGGATATCTAATGTTGAAATTACATAGAGTATTCTAGATTAGGAGTTTTATGATTTATTTGCGTTCACTCATTGATTGCCTTAATATTACTCCATGCCATGTTTGACAGGTGGTTCCTGCCTGGTTAAGTTGCTTGCTCCATAAAAGGTGATTTGATTGAAGCCAATGTCGTACACGATCAGCTTTGCACCATGGTCGAAAAGTAAACACTCCCAGCCTTCTTTTGGTGAAATCTGATGTTGTTACCTATTCATTTTCTCTTTGAGACAAGTATCTTTGTCTCTTTGTTTTGCTGGTTGAGTATAAGCATTTCCTAGCATTATCTTAATTTTTATTACTATTGTGCACAGATATCTGACAGGGAGCTTTTGGGTCCTAACAACCAGTTTCTTCCTAAAATAGTGTCAGTTTTTGCATAGGTAATTGTCACTACAAAAAACTTGTGCTATAGCGACCAAATTTAGCGGCGGATTTATAAATTAGCCGCATTAGACTTTTATAGCTACTTGCAGATATAAATTTATTTATTATTTTTTAACAATAATTTTTATAGTGGATAATTTATGTATTAGCCGCTATATATATATATATATATATATAATATATATATTAAATTTTAAAATTTATTAATTTTTCGGTTAAAAAAATAAAAGCCAAAAATTATTATAATCTTAAAAAATAAATCATTATTATTTATAATTTAAAATCGGGAAACAGGCGCAGGCCCACCTCTTCCATTGCCGTGGCCATTCCCATGGGCGAAAATTGCTCAAATCCGACGACTGACAAACGGTATTGGAGATCCACCACTAAGGGTGATCGGGTATTCCCTCTCTCTCTCTCTCTCCCTCTCTCTCGATCCGGCCTCGGTCTTGTTTCTCTTTGTTTTGGTCTTACGGGTCTTCGATTTATGGTTTCGTATCTTGTGACCTTGATCTTTCCCTTGTTCTAGATATTAGTTTATGAGATCTAATCTTTGTTTTTTGGCTTGTCAAGTTGACGAAAAGGAGATCGATAAAAACCTCGGATGATGATGAAACCTCACACGAGGTCTGTGTTTCTTTTTCCTCTTTAATTTGTTCTTCTCGTTTGGATTCATTTGTTTATTTATTTATTTGGTGTTTTTCGAAGAATATTGATAGTATTCTCCATTCGAGGCTTGTTTGGAATAGAGAGAGATGGGGAGGTTGATGAAACCCTAGAAAGAGGTCTCTCTCTGTATAGAGGAGGATGTGCTCTTGTTTCTCATATTTACTTCCATTCCACTCGTTTGCTAGGGTTTGGCAAGATCTTGGCCGATTGACCCTAGGGTTTTACGAAAGATTCTAGTTTCTTGTCTAACAAATGTGAAACAGGTTGTAGAAGTTCACATAGGAAAACATGAAACTCTTTGAAATGCCTAATATACTAACAAATGTGATTACTTCTCCCTCAGTATCTGGAAATGATTTTTTGCAACCTAATTCTATTAGCTTTGAATCTGCGAAGACGTTATTTCACTTTTCACATTTTTATTATTATAAACCATGAGGATGCATTAGCGAACACTTTTAAGATCTTTCTGAAGGATTAGAGAATTGTTAAACTTTTAAGATAGCATATGATTCTTGTGAATCGAGTCTCTTATATATATTAAAAAGGCACTTGTTTTCAAACTTCACTTGATATGTTAATGAGTTTTTTTCCAACCTTTGATGATCACTGTAAGGATGTCCATGGTGGCTATTGCACTCGGCATCACATAAGTCATCTTGGTTTGGTTTGATTTTTGAAAATTGAGGATCAATGCATATTTGTTAAAGAGGAGTTTTTAAGGACTTAATCTTTGCGGGAATAATTCCTCTTTGCAATATCGTTTGGTGTTCTATGTCCTAATGCAAGAATCAAATCTCCTTCGTTTCTTTGTTGAGGAAGTGATTGACACTATGTTATGCATAGAATTTGATCACTTTGCAAGTATGGTTGGCCTTGAGGTTTATATTTACATTTTGTTAGTTTTGATTTGCCTTGACTTTGAAGGGTGAAATCCCTTAGTCTTCTTTTTTGACTGTACCCAAAAAGATTGCAAGCACACCTACCGGTGTCCTAGTTTCTACATTCGCCTCTGTACGGTTGGTACAAACAAGGATCCAACTACTACTCTAGGACTTTGAGCAAAAAGATTGCTAGAAGGTTAAAACCACATTTATATTGCTTTGGATGGAGGCTGTTTTCCTCCTAATCATGAAAATTTCTACTTCTCCTCAGAACTTGGTGTTACTTCAGCTATGATATATCATGAATTTAAGGCATTGCAAGCCGTAGCTCATAAGCGATCCACGGCGAGAGAAGCTAATAAGTTGGTTGAATAAGCGGCATTAATCAAAGAGATGCATTTTTTCTCAAACGAAAGGTCTCAACTCCATAATCTATTTAGGGTGCAAGCTAGCGAAATATTATAGTAATGAGAACATTCTAGGCCTGAATGCCATTGTTTATTTATTTTGTTTAGTATTATAATAGTTCAAATTGCTGCCCTTTTAAATGGAAATCGCTTTACTTTTTCGGAGGGGAAAAAAAACACTAGATTGTCTGAGATGGCTTTAGTTAATATTTTTCGATGCCTTCAAACTCCAAATTATCTTGTAGTGTCCACTGCGACAAATATAAGAAATCTATGCATTCTGATATCTTACAAGATATCATGTATGATATTTTTAAGTCCAACTTTCTTCTTACTAGATCTGTTTGACTCAGTGACATTTACAAAACCGAAAAAAATGGAGAACAACAGATCTTCCGCGAATGGTTTTAGTTGGAACTTTCACCACCCTTATGACAAATGAAAGAGATTTATACATCATTATCTCTCACGAGTTGATATCTTTTAAGCCCTATCTCTGTAGTTTTTACTTATTATTATCATCTGTTTATCTTAAATGTCACAATGTTGTTTTGCTCAGATGACCTTTTTTTTTAATTTTTACTCCAAAAAAAGGATTAGAAAACAGTGTATTGTCTTGAGATGGCTTTCATCAAATGCTTTGAAATCAAAATTATCTTGTACAAAAATCCATACATATACACCATTAATCTCTTACAAGTTGATAATTTTTTTTCTTGGGAGTCCAAACTCTCTTTTTAGTTCTTACTTGTTATCATTATCATCTATTTATCTTAAATGTAGTGATGTTGTTCTGCTACTTTGAGTCGGAAATTATCGGCAATGCAGGTTAGTTATCACTCAAGTTCTTCATTGCTGACTAGAGAAGTCGGTCTTATTAGCAAGATATCTCCACTTGGGCCTGTGAGTCGGAAATTATTGGCAATGCGGGTTAGATTTTCCTTAATTGTCTTCCACTAATAGGGTAGATTTTCTGTCCCTTAGACTATGCGATTTGATCTGTTGCTTTATACGCAATGTTAATTATTAAGCTGATGCTTCCTTTTTGCTCATGATACCACGTTTAATATAGTTTGTTTCTTAATTTTGAGTAGTTTACAATCCTACCAATGTGACTATGTTGTTCACAGCGCTTTGTTTAATTGATCACCTTAGTGGTGTATATTGCTGAGAAAACACTTAACCGGAATTTTGAACGTAATTCAAAAGCTTTTTAATAGGAAGAGTTTGAATTCTAAACATTAAACAATTTATGCTTTTTCTTTTTCTTTCCTCTAGCTCTACAAAGGTATTACGATATCCCCTCTAGCAATTTATGCTTTTTCTACTTCTCTCTCTTTTCTAGTGTTTTTTTTCACGCAAAAATTTAGACAATTTTAACATCTTTCTTGAAAGATTAGAGAATTGGGAAAGTTTTAAGATAGTACTCATATAATTCTTGGTGAATCAGCATCACCCAAGTCATCTTGTTTTGGTTTGATTTACTGAAAACCGATGATCAATCCATTTTTGTTGAAAGAGTTTTTAAGGACTGCAAGCATAATTCCTCTCCTTGCAATATTTTTGGTGTTCACTGTCCCAATGCAAGAATGAAATCTCCTTCGTTGGCTGTTGAGGAAGAGATTGACACAATATTATGAGGAGTCTTGAGTTCAAGTTACTCGAATACCAAAATTCTAAATCCCCTGAGAGAGCCACATTCTTTAATTCTTAGACTAATGCTGCTTATCATATTTATCAAAAAAAAAATATTATAAATATATATAGTTAAAGTATTTCTAGATAAAATATAAAACGGTAAAATGTGTAAATATGCAATGTAAAAATTAAAAAAGATTGCCATGAGTATTGAATTTATTTTAATTGAATTAGCAAGAAGAATGACACGAGTTAATCAGATTACATATCTATCCCAACATAATGGTAAGTAATTAAACATTTAAATTAATGAGAAATGATAAAACCATTGTTCTCATAAGGATCTCTGGCCTGGGTCAAAGTAAGATTCCACTCTACAGTGTCAAATTGATCCAATTTATACTTTAAACTATTTGTAAAGTTTGGTTAACATATTGGTCACAAAACACACTCATACTTTGAACATTGAATAATAAAACGAAATCTTATTTAATTTTTAAAAAAAATATGTGCCATAAGTATAGTCTTACCATTAAATATTCTCAAGCTTCAGATGCAATCGACAAAATGAATTTATTTTCTAGTGATGTATATACACAAATATAAATTTAATAGTTATTAAAAATTTTTAGGATATATAATCTTTTCATATATAATAAAATATTTAATTGTGCATGTGTGATAGAAGGGCATATAGTTTTGCAAGAAGATTTTATGAAAATTTTATGCTTAAGCGCGAATGCTGCTCATTTAGCAATGGAGAATTCGTTAAAGCTGGCTTGCAAGAGTTGGAGCAGTGGTGCTCTCAAAAAACTGATGAGTTACTAAATAGACACTTTGGTCATAGTCAAACTAGTTTAATAGGAGATAAAACAATATGACAACTAACTGTTCTTTGAACTGGCAGTTCACTGGAATCTCATGGGATGAACTCCAGCATATACGACAAGCAGTTGGGTTTCTGGTATGAAAAAATAGATACTGAATCAAACACCTAACCTTCTAATGAATGTTTCACATGACTTTGCTTATTATACCCGTAGACTTTGCATCAGAAGACACACAAGACTATGGAAGAGATAACCAATGAACTTTGCCTAGTAATTTATTTCATTCAATACATCCACAAAGTATCTTAAGCCCTTGTAAAACACAACTAAATATGCAACATAATTCTGCAAATACCGAGTGTGTTGCGCAGATTTATCGTATTGGAACCATGTTCTGGGATGACAAATACGGGACACAAGGCTTATCTAAGGATGTGAGTATATTTCTCATCACCAGCATTGAAAGAAAAAGCCAAACTTTAACATCTCAAACATATACATGCTTCTATTGGGAACAAAACTCAAACATCCCAAAAGCATAAATCCATATATGTCTTTATCTTTCAGGTGATTGCAAAAATGAGAACTATGATGACAGATGATTCAACCAACAACAACACTTTCTTGCCAGATGATGATTCAAGGTTAGATTCTCAATTCAAAAGCAAAAATTTCACACATACTCATGCAAAAATAACAACTTGTACTATTGAGGGAAAAAAATTAAATTCATCATCAAATTGTCAACAAAAAGTGCAATATTTCTTTGCAGCATACCATTCTCATTGGATGACATTTTGCGCTCTGTGCTTGACATCATCTTGATTAGCATGCATTTCATTAACATCACTAATAAAAAGGAATAAGAAATTCAGTGATGATTTGATTCCATGGTCAGAATAGTTTAATTTCCTGCATTTCATTAACATCAGACAGTAATGCATTAGTGCTGATGCTTAGAACTATGTATTTTTAGGGGAATGAAGCGCAGAGATTTGTTCTTGCAGCTTTATTGGAGGAAAGAAGATGACGGAACATATGGTGATGTTGTAGATTATAACTAGTGAATATTTATTTCGGCCTTTATTGAATACACTAATTCTTCGTGTCTATGTTTAATGTAATTTGTTGTTGTAATAGACTAATAATTTTTTGTATGTATGCGCGCATATGTTTATATGTGTGTGTTTTCTTATAATATTTATATTTATTATAAAAAAAGTTGTTTTTTAGTTTATCATTTTTTGTAATTTTTATTGTATGAGATTAATAAATTAAAATATTAATGTAGTCTTTGATGTTGTCTCATATATATATATGTTATTTGTATATATTAGAATCATATTTGATTAGTTGTTAAAGCATCTACTCAATTCATAGGATTTAATATTTTGGGTGAGTTGTGAGGTTTATAATGGCAAATTGTTTTTTTGCCGCTATAAGCTACATAAAAAATCTATAGCTACAAAATTATTCCGCTTTTATAGGATGTACAGCGGCAAACTTTTTCCGCCGCTATAGGATTTATAGCGGCAAAATTTTTCTGCCGCTATAGAGCATTGTGCAACTTCAACTCTAACCGATGGGATAGCGGCGAAAGTGTACATGTGCTGCAAAAAAATTTAGCGACCAAGGTTTTAGCGGCTAATTTGCTATCCGCCGCTATAAGGGTATTGAGGCTAAAACAAGATCTATAGCGGCAGATTTTTCCGCCGCTATAAGTGCTCTTTCTTGTAGTGTGTCCTATCAACAACCATTATTATTTTCTCTTTTGCCAAAACATTTAGAACTTGCATGTTCCCTGCATTTGTTCTTGCTTGATTCATTGATTTGTTCTTGCTTGAACCATTATTATTTTCTCTTTTGCCAAAACATTTAGAGCTTCACTGATTTGGAAGTTTCATTACGGGCTCTCTACCTGTTAAATTTGATGCATGCGTTCATGGTTTTACTTTAAACAATATTTGTGCTAATATTTTTTAATATTGCTCTGAAGGTTTCATTTTTGCTGACATTCAAGTCTCAGTTTACATGTACAGCATATCAATTATTAAGTGAAAATTTATTGGTTTATGCTTATTTACCAATCAAATAGGACAATGGTTTGCACTATGACTTACTCAACTTGGTGGGCATGATTAGTTTGTTCTCTTGTGTGTCTGCTTGATAAAGCACATGACTGTCCATTATAGAGAAAAGATGATTTGGTTTTGATAGCTGCATTGTTTAAAATGCCTGCAAATGAAAGTTTTTTGAGTTTTATATTCATTGTTCAAGTTTTAATATTATTAAAAAAAATGTGCATTTGAATTATGATAACCTGGTCTCATAAACAAATGAAATCGCCAACTTATAACCCATTGAATTACTTCAAGTATGTCAAAGTATAAGAAATTTGGTTTGAAGACATGTCAAAGTTTTCAATGAAATTCATGATAACTTATATTGGAGTTACACTGGAGTTCTGTATTTAACATACTTGCACACGTCAATGATCTCATGGAGTAGTAATTTTTATTATACTCATCTGCAGAGTGATGGTTGGTTTTTGATATAACTCCTATTTTCATGTAGAGATAGCTTAGAACCCTCAACCTCTAAATCAGTGCTCATTTCGTTGGGTTCCAGAGAGTTCATGAACATATTCATTCATCTTCTTACTTATGAGGTATGTTTTTGACTTCCAGGTAGGTATTTCTTCAGGGGCTGCGGCAGCTCTGCTATTCATGTGGCTAAAAGACCTGAAAATGCGGGGAAAACAGATTTGTTTCTGTTTTAGTTGTTAGTTTGTATCTCTGCCCTTTGAGCAATCGGTTGATTTTTTTTTACTTGTAATTGACTTCGAGGGGTTCAAATTGAAGAGATTTGTGTTTATCGACATTGAGATTGTTGCGGAGAAGAAGAGATTTGTGTCTTCTATCTTATTACTTTTGTTGTTAAAAACTTTGTATACTTGTATTTTCTTGCTAATGTTGGGAAATCACATAAAAAAGGGTATTGCAACTATGATGGAATAGGTCAATTGCTTACATGGTATTGCTTATTTGTGGCTTGCAAATATGATGAAATTTGTTGTCGTTGTGTTTAATAATTGATCAAACGGGTTTTGAAAACCATGTTTAAGTAGATGGTGATCCCGATCCCACTCCTTGTCCAATTGTTGTTGAATTTGTGGGTTGCTTATTTGTGGTTTGCAAATATGGTGAGAATGGTTGTGAATGTGTTTCTTAATTGCTCAAACAGGGTTGATGACATATGTTGGAAGGTTTTGTTACTTCAAGACAACTTGCATGCCTATCTTCACCTATAAGAGCATACAAAAAATTTGTAAAGTTCAAATAAAACATGACAAAATAACATCTCAAAGATAAAATAAAATTGAAATGGAATTAGGTAAATCACTTAGGTAAATCTCATAATTTATTAGCGTGGTAATAAATTAAAATTGGATGTGCAATATTTTCCTACAAATAATAAATTATTTATTACTATAGTAATAGATTAATTAAACCATTTAGGTAAATCTCATAATTTATTAGGATGGTAGTAAATTAATTAAAGCACTTAAGTAAATATCATAATTTATTAGCATCATAATAAATTAGTAGTGGATGTGCAATTATTTTTTTAAATAATAAATTATTTATTACAATGGTAATAAATTAATTAAATCACTTAGGTAGCTCGCATAATATATTAATATGGTAATAAATTAATATTAGATGTGCAATATTTTCCTACAAAGAATAAATAATTTAATACCATGGTAATAGATTAATCTAACCATTTAGGTAAATCTCATAATTTATTAGGATGGTAGTAAATTAGTTAAAGCACTTAAGTAAATATCATAATTTATTAGCATCATAATAAGTTAATATTAGATGTGCAATATTTTTCTTTAAATAATAAATTATTTATTACAATAGTAATAAATTAATTAAATCACTTATGGAAATATCATAATGTAATTAACATATAAACAACAAAAGGTATGAGGGGGTAACTTTCCCCTTCACCGAAGTGGTGATTACCACTTCGGTGTTACCAAACACCAAAAAGTGAGTGAAGTGAGATTTTTCGTATGTCTACTTCAACATCCAAAACACACGGGAAGTGGTCCCGGAAGTCCAGGTTTTCGAACTTCAACCAAACACACATAAGTGGACACTTGCCTAAATTGCTCACTTCACCGAAGTGCCACTGACTCCACCACTTCGGCAATACACTTCGAACCAAAGCGGCCCCTAAGAAATTTCTACAAGCTTCATAATGCCAAGAGTTGCTGTTGAACCTACAGTTGCAACCTGGCAAAACCAAATGAAGAAAAGTTATGGTTCTCTTCGGCTTTTAACTTTGTTTGCTTTGGTATTTTTCTTTTTACCAATTGAAATTCAGCTCCATCCAGCTTGACAACTAAATAAAATTAATCAGAACCATTTAAAATATATAAAAATATATTTATTTAATAATTTAAAAGTAATGTTTAAAAATGCAATTTGATATTATGATTAAATTTAAACTTTGTATAAAAATATTTTCAAGTTTTTATAGTTAATATATGATGCTATAAACTATTTGCATTCATAGAAATAAAACCACAAGCCAACAGGAGTTAGCAGAAGCCTGCTTCATTTAAGAAAGTAGTTGCAACTTTAAATCCTTGTATATGAAACAAAAATTCCTCCAAAAAAAAAAAGTATGGAGTTCAAAAGAATATAGACCTCGCAATGCCACCACAATTATAAATTGCTGACCACTATGGTCTCAATTTAATTAAATAATTTGAATTCTAACTTTGAAACAAATTTAAACAATATTTATAATTACCTTTTCAAATAATTACATATATACTTCTAAAAATGGAGCTGAGCACGGGCACTTAACCCAAACACAGGTTCTCAACCTGACCCAAATCTATGAGTTTTGAAAAACCCTAACCCAATGTGAACTCGTTAAATATATTTACTGGGGGTTTAGACTAAGAAAGACAACTATTCGCACCTGCCAAATTTCACGTGTAAATAACTAAAATATTTCATCTTTGCATCTTACACCAGACATATAATCATATCTGTACGTAAAATAATCTACCCAAATAACTCTCAGCAGAACAAACTGGAACTGTGCGAGTTCAGTCATTTCCAGCGCATAACAAGGACATCGCTCAAACTGGATCAGCTGATGCATGAGCAACAATAACGGACCTTTTTATATGCACGCACGTTCATGAGAATAAACCAATCACTTGTGGCACACCGCTTGTTTCGCAAGTGGTACGCCAGACAAACAGCCCCTGTTTACCATGTTTGTCTAAGGGAGAAAACTCATGATATTCAAATAATAGTCAAATGCTATCAACTTTTCAAAACTCAATTCACTGAACTCCACAGCCACACTGACAGGAAGTAGAGAGTGATCATAAATTACCATTAAAAAGGTTCCACAATTTTTCTTATTGTTATACACAACCCAAACATCTGCACCGAAAGTATGGTTGCAGCTCATCACCTCTTAGAACGCAACCCCAGCTTTTGCAAGCTCCTCCAGTTTTTCATTGATTTGAGCATCTGTCAGCCCATCCAAACGAACGCATCTCTCAACTCCCATATCTGCCAAAGGAGGCAAATATATACTATCATAAAGATGTGAAAACATTCTACCATGCTGCCTGCATGTAAAAGAAGTCAAAAAAGGAACTCAAGGTAGTTTTATTTCACCTTTGAGATTAAAAAGAAAAGAAAAAAATTGCAGAAACAATTAGGTAAGTCAACATCCAAAAATAATGCAATGCACCATGCTCAGAATCAGAACTGGCCAAACCAATACATGCCAATCATTAAAAATACAAAGTAAAATCACGCAACTGCAAAAATAATTTGGTTTAGTGGGGTAAATCTACCAAACGTTCACTTATTTTCATAACCAAAATAAAAAGAGCATAGCATCAGCAGCAATGTTAGTTCCACTCCTAATATCCAAATGCTAGCAGATCAGGTTAAAAACAGGCAAGCAGAAACTTTCACTTTCTTCAAAAAGAATTCAACAACAATTACTTGGCCAGAAATTTTCTAATTGACGACCAGCCTACCAAGGGCACATGGGAGAGAGAATAACAGAAAATATTGATGAAAGAAAACATAGTGAATGCTCACATAATAAGAATCAAATGATGTTTGCCTTCAAAGCATGGTTATTAAAAGCACATGGCGCATTAAGGCACTAGAAGTTCAAATCACCTAGACGCAAGGCACAAAGTAGTCGTGCGACTTTACGAAGCAAAGCGCAAACAAATTCAAAAGAATTAAAAGATTTATAAAGTGCATAATACATACTAAAATTTCATAAAACAAGAAAAATTAAAGTGTAAAGTCTAAATTTAAATAAACATGAATAGTGCAAAAAAAGCATATAATCAACGTAGTAAAAAAATCACCAACTACTACTTTGCTACTACTAAGAAATACTATTACGTTAAGAGATGCTCAATGCTCTCAAGTTGAAAAGCTTTACCACTTTCTTCATGGTTATTCTCCCATTCATTCTCATATTTATCCTCTCATCTTGAAATTCTTCTTCTTCTTCAAATTCAAACTCCTTTGTAATGGCTCATATTTATGTAGCTCTTAAAAACTAAAAAATATAAAACATTTTTGTTTTTTATGACGGAAATTTAATTTGATAGTCATCTAATGGCTTATATTTGTCTAGTTCTTAAGAATTGAAAAAGAAAAATTAACAATAAAAGTTGCACTTTACTAAGGCCGCCTTGAATCCCTTTGATCCTCAAGGCATGGCCTGCGCCTTAGGGCGACTCTTTGAAGTCACACACCTTTGAGGGGATGAGGCACTTAGGCTGAAGCCTAGGGTTCCCTTGCACCTCAGGCACACGTTAATAACTATAATTCAAAGTTTACCTCTTTCTTCCTCATCATAACTTGAACAAGCTTGATGATCTACTGAAGTTCTTAGGCATATTTCAGAAGGGAGATATTCGACGGCAATGCCCATAAGTCCTAAGCACTTAATTTTAAGAACACTCAGCCATATAAGCCAACAGCCCAATAAAATTTTTCAGTTACTGAGATAAGAGTTGAGTAGAACTCAAGCAAGTATAGCTAAGACGGCAAGTAAACCAATGACAATAGAAACTCTAAGGAAACATTAAACCAACATTATGTGCAGATATTCCTCTTAGCTAATCCTAAGTAGTACCTACTCACTGCCATCAATATGTTATGATTATGACCTGATCAGTCCAAATCTAACAATTAGTCATGCAATTGAAATCATATGACCCAGATTCTAAATCTTAAAGCTAGCAAAAGAACATAGACTAATTACAATTTGCCAAGTCAATAAGCAAATATGTTCCAAGAGACAAGAACTTTGGCTAAAGTTCTTGTTGGAATTATTAAACAAAATCAATAGGGTGTGCCACTTGCTAAAACAGAAACTAGATAAAACAGAAACTAGACAAGTTTCATTCTGTTTCAAGATGGGATTGAACTAAAATCACAAGTAAAGCAATAAATAAATTAATTGCATACATATTTCACTGTCGATTTGACATGCAACCACAAGTTCATTTAAACTTTCTGTGCAATTGGTGCAACACTGGTGGAAGGGTCATACATTGTTCCAAACTACATGAAATATATATATCACAATGGCACAATTCAAATAATGATCAACAACTGAGAAACAACAACTGACAAGTTTGCATAATAAACCAACTGACCAATTTGGCATGTTCTTTCCAGTCTTTCTAGTCTACGATTAACTTCATGCAACTTGATTCAAGAGCCGAGTTAAATGAAGGCAGAATTTAGATATGTAAGTTTTCAAAAATTATCACAAGGCCAATATGTGAGATCTTTGTGCATGACTGGGAATTCTGGTAAAAAGGGACTGCATCAATTTAAAAGAATGTCATCAAAACAAAGATTTCTTGATATATTCAATAGTTTCATTGCAAATCCCCATCTTTTTAATTTCATTATTTGGGAGAAGAAAAGCATTAAAGAGGATCGAAAGCAGCGAACGGGGTCAAGAATGAAGAGAACCATATCTGGCCCAGAGCTGTGGTTCGACTCCACTGCACTCGCGGATCAAAATTGGGAGCTTGGGATTCAATCTCTTCAGATCAGCGTAATTCTTTTGAACGAATTCACTGCACAAGTTTATTTTTTTAAGAAAAACATACAATACAAACATACACAAAGAAGAAAGGGTAAAAAATCCGGATTCCATTTGGATGATCTTCAAATATGTTGGATCGGAGATGGATAAAATCATGAAAAAAAAGGGGGCCAAAGACAGGATAGAGAAGTACCGGGTGAAAGCACTGGCAGGGGATGTCTGGCAGAAGAGGAAGCGGAGCTCCTTGAGATTACGAGACAGATGACTCCTCCACGCCATTACTTCTCTCGGTCTCCAAACAGCCTCCAACAATGAGTAAGAGGATAGAGAGGTGGGAAGGACCCGTTTATTAGGGCATAGAGAGAACTTTTTCATTGGATAGATCCAGAGTTGTCAAACGACAAACGGCTCAGGCAAGCCTAATGAATAAAAAGTCCCTCTCAATTGGGTTATCCACTCGAAGCCTTTACTGGTTTTATTATTTATCATAGGTCCCTGCTTTCTGAATCACCTTCATTTTTAATCCAACCAGTCAAGCACAGTCGATTAAATCAATGTGCAATGTCCAAAATGCCCTTCCACTCTCTACAACATTGTCATTAATTAGAAAGAAGTTGGATCGTTCGATTCCTGATAGGTTACAATGTGATCGATGCTAGCTGCACCTTTCTTCTTCTCCTCTCCCTTCATGTTCCCAAACAGTGAGCCTTTCTTTCATTTTCGCAACTGAGAAGCTCCACACCAAAGACCGTCCTTCCAACCATAAGTTTTCAGACCTCTCGCCAAACAGAAGTCACACCCTAAGGTTGGAAAACCAGTTTTCAGGTAGCATTGTAGAATTTCGAGGTTTCACTATTGTTTCTTGTGCCTTTTTAGGGTTTGCGTGTGGTCTGTGGTTTTGTATTATAAAATCTTACATTCTCGTCTACGATTTTTCAAAGTCTAATTTTACTCTAGTAAGGGGTTATGTGGTTGTTGTGTTCACTATGACAACCCCTTTGTTTAGTTGTATGATGTGGCTTTAATGGTGAAAATAAGTTGTATGCATATTGTTGTGCAGAGATCAACTGTGTTGTAACAATTAAACCATTTTCCTCTCACGGATGATTTTTTTTACTTACAAAAAGGTTTTCTATTTCAAATGTGTCATTCCAGTTTAGAATTATTGGTTTCCATTTAAAATGTATCATGTGTTGATTAAGTAATGTGTTGGTCTCATTGTAGGGAACAAAGAAATGGTTGCTAGCCTCGTGAATGGCAGATGCTACCTAGTCCCGCTAGTGGAGACACCCGCTAAGTTGAAATCGTAGATGAGTGCAAGTCAATTAGAGATTATCGGGAGGACACCTTTTCCCCGATTACAGAAATTGAGACCCTATTACGGGGAAGAGGACTACTCGATGCTCTAATCCAAAGATATAATGACCGCACCCGAAAATTCAAGATTGGTGAGAGTTTCTTGAGTTTTAAACTAGAAGATACTTTGTTACGGGGAGAACAGTTTTAGGAAACAATCAACCCTTTGTCCTTTACTCAATTTCACAAATATCATTTATATCCAAATAATTCCACTTATTAATCTTCTTTATTTGGAACCTTTGTAAGTTTACGTTTAAAAATACACATAAACACTTACTATATATTGTTTCCTCTTAAATTAGGTTTTCCCGGTTAAGATTTCTTTTTTGCTTATTATGTTTTGTTATGTTTAAGTTTAATATGTTCTTGCTTATTTTGTACTATTTTCACTTAAAGATTTTCTTTTCCATTTACGGTATTCACGGTATTTGGTTTGCGAAAGAAAGATTGATAGGGCACTGCGGTTTGTTCTTTGGGATGGCAATGTGCACTAAATGAATGGTATGCTCTCCGAAAAATGAATTAGTGCTTGTGATGCATACTAATCGTAAGTTTGTAAGAAAAAAAAAAGGTAAAATGATACACTAGGCGTTTGGTTAGATGTAATTCAAAATAGAGTGGATTTTAATTACAGTGTAAATGAAAGTACCTGAATTTTAAAATTCAGTGATGTCAAATCTAGTGTTTGGCTATATGTATACAAAAATACTGTATTATAAAATTTAATTTTTTTTTTATAATTTTAAGTACATATCACTTACTTTAACTATTAAATTTAAATTTATTAGTAAATTTATTAAAAATGTATTATATTTTAAAATTTTGAATTTAATTATTAGCCCCACAAAAATAACATTTCTAATATTTTCATCCATTTTTAACAAGTTATTTAATAGTTTTAATTATGGTATCGATAATTTAACTATTAATTTTTTATTAAATAAATTATTAAACTTATTATTAGAATTTATAAGTTTTCCACTAATAATAAATGTTTAATAATATTTATTTGTTCTTAATTGGTCACATGTATATTACATGGAGGTCACATGTGAAAGAGCAAAAAGATAAGGGATTTGGTTTTACAACCAAATTGGCTGTAATATGAATTACATGAACTTTTAAAATCCTGTAAACCAAACACTGGATTTTCAAAAACTCAGTAATTCAAATTACATGTAACTCCAAAACCCTCCAAACAAACACTACCTAAGGGGCGTTCATTTCGGTATAAGTGGGAGGAAGTCAAGAAGTGGGAAAAGTACCACTTTTCTAAAATGGTGGAAGTGATATGACATCTACCACTTCCTGTGTTCATTTTGCATAAAGTGTCACTTTCATGAAGTGCTCATTTTTTTCATTTCAGGTATTCATTTCAATGTAAGTGGTCTCACCTTTTAGGGGTCTTTGGAAGTGGGAGGAAGTGAGCTTTTATAAGGGGCTCACTTCCCCGACTTCAGTGTAAAAAATAGGGAAAAAGCATTAGAAGTGGAAGAAGTCAGCCCATTTCCCCCACTTATACTGAAATGAGCGCCCCCTAAGCGTGAGAAAAGCATATTAAATAAATGGTAAAACCCAGTACTAACTAGAAATATCCACTTTTAAATGGAAACATGATCTTTTAAGCAGAAAGTAAGTGTTGTAAGCTGTAAGATAGAAATCTAAATCGTTAAGCAATGCACTAAGTGGAAACCCATTCTTTAATGAATATGGTGAACTGAGTTGTATCATAAAACAAAGATACAATATTTACAATGGAAAAGATGAACATGTGGGCACATCGATGGCATCCTCAGTTGTATTAACCATAAGGTTGGCTGCAATGCAGCTGAACGTGTGGTATACGTGGCATGTTCGCTGAAAATCCATCTCAAAGTCAATGGGATATATCGTTTGGTGTGCATCCAGTTCGACAATCTTCACCATGACACTAGAAAATTTAAGGCCACATCTCTCACATATCTCGAGTCGTACAGATTCCCAAAAAGTCAATACTATGAATTGGAGGACGCAACTTTTTCCCTTATATCTAGCCACTGTGTATAAGTTACCCATTCACAACCTATGGCAAGAAGCCTCTCACTGAAATTGTTTAAAGTGCGCAACCATTTGAAAATTCTCATCAAAATAAGAAAAAATACTCACGAAAAATTTGGATGCCTTTTTAAGCCTTCCCTCAACACCCTTTGTTGGCCACAAATATGGCTGGCTTTTTGAAGCAATTCCGAAGCAGGTAGAAGAGACAACTCTATCTCATGTGGATACAAACTAGAGGTAACAAAAGAAATTGTGGAAGAAGAAGAAAGAAGATTTGTTAGGGTTAAAATACACAGAAAGTAAAAAAAATTAAATGAAAAGATTGGAAAAGTCTCTCAAATGTGATGGTGTTCGTAAAACTTTTCAATAACCTGAGAAGACCTGGCAAGCTTTTTCCCACCAATGTCAATGTTAAAATTGGTATTATACACAATAGTGACTGATAGAGTTAGCTCCATGGATTAAAAAAGAAGTAACATGAAAAAGAGGGACTGAATGAAATATTCAAAAGAGACTTATTGGGAATTTTGAAAATTCCAAGTACCTATAATTAATTTTCCCTAATTTTAATTTTATTCAAAATAAAAAATCTAAATAATAGATACAAATTATCTGGTAGAGTGATAAATGAAATTTACAAATCTCATAGAGACTTCCTATGAAGCGTTGAGATATCTCCTTTCCTAAATGCCACTTAGTCATTTGGCAAAGGTTATGCAAATCTAAAAACCGAGGATAGGGCATTTTAAATCTGCAAGAATTCAATCGGGCTCTTCTTGGCAAATGATGGTGGAAGTTCTCCAGGAACAAGCCTTCCTGCTGGTCTCCGGTAGATATGGCCACGGTTCACGAACCGCCGGTTACGGTTCTGAGCAGTGGTTCCTATTCAAAAAAATCTTGAAGCTGGAACCGTCCGGCTATGCAAGGTTCTTGGCGGTTTGGTTGTGGTTCTAGCGGTTCGGTTCAACACTTCCGGTTGGCGGTTCAAACGGTTCAGTTTTTTTTTTTTTGTTAAACTAAATAATTTAATATTTCAAATTAAATGAACACAAAATACAAAAATTAATTTAATACAATATTTTATTAAAAAATAAAAGTATTAATAATTCAAAATAATATTTTGCAATAAAATCTAGTCTTTGTTTTTTACTTTCTAATAAATTCATGATCTATTCATTTTATAAAAAAATATAGTTTACAATTAAATTTGCTCACTCATATATATTAAATTATAAAAATAATATGGAAATCTACTAAACAAGTGAATATTTTTTTCCCTCAAAAGATTAATTTGGTAAGTGATAAATCACAAAAACCCGACTAGTTATATATGTCGTCTTAAGTTCTCTATCCTCCAATCATTTATATTGTTCTATATTTCCTTGCACATGTCTACCGTGCTATAAACTTATAACTCAAGGCCATAGAGTTAGAGTTTGGTTTCTTATAAATGCTCTTGATCGTACTATTTCAAAGACAATGCAAACTAGCAATTCAATTAGTATTGAAAATTGAGATTGATCTCTATTAAAGTTCTTTTAACTTTTAAGTACTCCTCATTAATTAAATTGTTTTAATAAATTTATAGTTAATTTGTTACTAATAATTTGTAGCATAATCAATTAATTATAACTTATCTTCTTGCATGAAAACAAAGTTTGGCATGACACAATATATATAAGTCGGACGAATGTCACGAATCCAAACCTAATCGGCTAATCAAGTGTTCATAATCGAGACCTAATCAATAATCGGTTTGGTTAATATCTTTAATCATTTATTTAAAATGTCTTTAAACGTGTAATTACTTAATTAATAACTTATTAATGTTATTAAAAAAATAAGACCTAATCATTCATGACATATATATATATATATATATATATATATATATAACTGAAGCTGGTAGTTGAACCACCGGTTTCCACGGTTTTCAAATTGCAAACCGGAGGCCGAACCTTGTATGAAGATTCGGGTTCCGGTTTTTTGGCGGTTACGGTTTCTTTGGTTCCGGTTCGGTTCCACGGTTTGGTTCAAAATAGCCACGTCTAGTCTCCGGTGCTCAAATTCAAATATTTTGTAGTCATAATAGGCTTGAACTACTTATCCATTCAACCCCAACAAGAAAATCCTTCTTTTGGAGAGGTTTACTCCCTTTTTTTTTTTTTTTTTTTTGAGAGATTAAGAGCTACACGGTAGCTAAACACAAAAAGAAACTAACAAGGACTCAAAACTAAAGTCCCGGGGGATTCATGCCCTCCATGAGCCAATTGGGAAGTTCTAGGCCTTGAAAAAACATGGGTTGGAGAGGATTCCTGCGCCCAAAGTCGGCTAGTGCATCGGCAACAACGTTTGCATCTCGATCGATTACCTCCGGTTCTAAATCGGCCATCGATGAAGCAAATCCCGAATGTGTAAAATGGTCTCCCTCAACCGCCATGCAACTCGGTGATCGCTCCTTCGAATACTGCGGGCAAGGTCTGCACAATCAGTGTAGGCTTTGTCAATCATCAACTGCCTATTGCTACATTGCTCCAACGCAAACTCGAGTGCACAAGCTTCAGCTTGAAGACATGATTCGGCAACCATAAATTTAGAGCCTGCAAAAACCAAATTTTTAAAGTTAGCAACTAATATGAAACCCAAACCAGCCCTACCTCCTTCCTTGGTCCAAGCAGCATCAGTGAAAAGTGAGAGAACCATAAGGTTGGGACCAGTCAGCTCCCTAATCACATTCCCCTGTCTCCTGAAATTAAACCCAAGTTGTTGTAAACCGGCAGAAAAAATTTGAGAAGCATTCTGAGCTTTGCTCCTAAAGATCTGATTACATCTGGCAATCCAAATGGCCCATAAACAGGATGCAATTAAACCTTTGGCAAAAGTTGACCCTGCATCACAACAAAACTTGTCAACCAGCCAATTGCCAGATAAAGGATTACAAAGAGTACCAGGACCCAAGCCAAGATAATCATAAACCAATTTCCAGCACAGTTGCGCTGTGTTGCAAGACCAAAACAAATTATTGGCAGTTTCCACATGAGTATCACAGAAAGTGCAGTAATTTGGTTGACCAATATTGATACCATATAAGAAGGCATAAGTAGGAATTTAGCCGTGCATCAACTTCCAAATAAAAAAACAAACTCTAGGAGAAGTTTTCAATCTCCAAATTGAAATCCAACCTCTCCAATGCTCAACAGCAGTATCATCATGATTTAAATGCTTATAAATAGAAGAGACCAACTTACCACTTACTGAAGGAGGCATCCAGACCCACTGGCCATGAGAGTCATCGTCAAATTCAAACTTGCTTAAACGGGGCCAGTCCAAGTGGGGACCAAAAAAATCATAAAGAGAGTCAAACTTTAGGTGGGAGCCATCACGGAAATCGGGATAAGGATATATTTTCCAAAGAATAATGCATATTAATGAAGGTTGGCTTGTAGGCTAGGGGAATGTCAAAGCACCATGGGTCCAACCAAAAATCAGGTGAAGGGGACCCACATCCGGAAATCCACAGATTTGTTCTAATAGCTTGGGCGGATTTGCACATACTCTTATAAAACCGGGAAGACTTAGAAATTTTACTAGGATTCCAATAGTTGAAGTTACCATACTTAAGGTTAAAGATTTGGACCCAGAATTTGTTATCGCCATTCAAAAGTGCAAAAACATTTTTTGACATTAGGGCGAGTCTTAAGAATTCTAAGGTTTTTGACCCCTAATCCCCCATCAGCACGATCAAGTGTGACAGTATTCCATCCAACGAGTGAAGGCCACTACCACCACTACTCTTACCCCACAGAAAACTCTGGCCAACTTAGAAAGTTTATCAAGGATTGTGTCGGGAAGCCCATAGGCGACGGGACATGCGGCGGAATAGAAAGCAAAGCACTTGCTAATTAAAACATTTACGCCCGCAATTGAAAGTTCATTCATTTTCCGGGAGCCTAAAGCCCTATTAGCTCTATCAATCAAAGAATCAAAATGAGAGATTGGAAGACGCTTGGGGGAAATATATGCTCCCGGGTATTTAAAAGGATAGTTACCAATTTGCATATTAAGGATGCCCTTGATTGCCACAACAATCCTTTTATTACACCGGGGAAGGGAAAAAATACTAGATTTGGAAGCATTGGGCTTTTGCCTAGTTAAACTTTTATAAGCATCAAGGCAAATAAGACAATTTATGCGGCCGGCTCTAGAGGCTCTAGTGATAATAATGAGATCATCGGCATACATAAGGTGATTAAAATTCCTAGTCAACCTAGAATCAAAACCCGGGACAAGGTTTGTCCTTAGATTGAGATTCAGAATGGTTGTAAGATTTTGAGCCACAAGAATAAACAGAAAGGGAGAGAGTGGGTCACCCCTGTCTAATGCCCTTCTTAGCTTCTATCCATCTACTAGGCTTACCATTAATTAAAATAGAAAAACTAGTAGAGGAGATGCAAGCTTTGATCCAAGCAACCCAAATGCTAGGGAAACCCATTCTGGTAAGAGTAGCAAGAATAACCTTCCTCTCTAAGGTATCATATGCCTTTTCAATATCGATTTTAATCAACATCCTAGGGGGTATTGAGTAGTCATTTTCCAAAGAATGCACCATTTCCTGAACAGCTATAATGTTATCATGAATCGATCTATCAGCAAGAAACCCAGATTGCTCAGGATCAATCAATTTATGAATGACCAATTTAAGACGATTAGCAAGGATTTTAGAAATAATCTTATAAGAAACATTACACAGAGAAATTGGCCTAAAATCAGTAACAGTTTTAGGGAACTCATTCTTAGGAATTAGGGCAATGTAAGTTCTACCCCAAGACTTAGGCATGGCAGCATTATGAAAAAAGTGGGAAACAGCCCTGCAAAAATGATCACCAATATCTTTCCAAAAAACCCTGTAAAACTCAGCATTTAAACCATCAGCCCCAGGGCTCTTGCCCCTTGCCATAGAGCAAATAACTGCATGAATCTCACGTCTAGTAATAGGCGCAATGAGGAGGTTTTTATCATCGGGAATCCGGGACATTAAGGATAGGAAGATCGTTAAGAACATCCAAATCATTAGTGCCATTGGAATCGGACCATAAGTTGGCATAAAACCTTAAAAAGCGGGTTCTCAATATTTTCATGAGTGTTCAACATAGTACCATTATCAAGTAAGGCAAAAATTCTATTCCTCTGTCTGCGAATATTAGCATGCTTATGAAAGAAACCAGTATTTAAATTCCCATTCTTTACCCAAAGCATTTTGGCCCTTTGGGCCCAACGAATAGAATTCTGAGTAATAAGAGCATTAAGCCTATTATAAAGACCCCTAAGCATATTAAAATCATAAATAGAAAGGGAACCAGAAGCATCAACTCTGTTCCAAACATATGATATCACATTCGGTGTTCTTGATAGCCACATCAATAAAGGAAAGGTTGTTCTTCTTCCAAGCTAGAAGATCTTGTTTTGTCCGGCCAACCAAGTGAGCAAAAGCATGCATGGGAGAAGGCGAGAGTTAGAGTTCCAAGTTCGGCAACGGTATTATGACAATTACTATGCTCAAGCCGGTAGTTATCAAATCGAAAAAAGCAGACTTCTTACCGAACGAGAAGACACGGCAATAAACGAAGGGGGTTATGATCAGAATTAGTGCGCGAGAGGTGAGAAGTAAAATAAGACCGGTGCTGAGAGACCCAATCGGTGTTAGCCAAGACTCGGTCTAGCCTTGCCCACCGCCGGGCAAGGCCCCGTTGACCATTGCACCAAGTAAAATTAGAGCCAACAAACCCCAAGTCAAGCGAGACCATTAGAAGTAATAAAATCATTAAAAACTTTTGATTTGGCGAGAATAAGAAGAAAAAGAACCACCTCTATGTTTCGAGTCGAGCTAATAGCATTAAAGTCACCCATGATAATCCGGGGCGAGATCTAATTTCGACAAACCTGAAAGAGTTTGCCAATGGATCTTATTTGGAAGTTGATAGCTTTGAGGATTATACACCACCGTTAACACCCAATGTCTTTGGTTCCTCGAGGAGATCACCGGATGGAGGGAGTAAGCGAAGGTGCATAACGGGGAGTGACGGACCCAACCTCCGGTCTCCAAAGAATGATAATGCCACCAGACATCCCGATAGAAGGAAATTGCCGCCCACTCCCATTGCTTGTGGAATCTCCTGCAAAAAATAACACTTCTCTGCTCGTTAGCTCTTGTTTCGACTAGACAAACAATTAACGGCTTATGAGCAGCAATCAGCGCCTTCACCCTTCTGACTGTGCTAAGGCCCGAAACCCCTCTACAGTTCCAACAAATCATACAGATGTTAGTCATCACAGTAAGGTTAAGGACACAAACAAAAACAACACCCAAAAAACGAATAACCACATAATCAAGCAAAGGAAAAAACCCAAAATAAAGGAAACTTCAACCCTGAGAGGGCGGAGCCTGTCGGCCATTCTTTGGTCGAGATCCTGCCTTTAAATCTTCTCTTCGAGCAATGGCTTTTAGCTTCAAATCAGGGTGATGCTGGCCCAGCTCCATCTCCTCATCAAAGATCTGGGGATCCAAATCATTCTCCTTCCCTGGGGGGTCATCCTCCCCCATGTCCTCATCACCACAGTGGCCTCCATCACCTGAAGAAGACAAAGCATTCACAACCCTTTCTACCAACATATGATAACTACCTGAAGGAGAAAGGTGTGAATGCGATGGCCCGTCCAAACGACTGACATCAGGGTCGAGGAAATCTTTAGAGATAATCAGCAAAGGGGTTAGAGAGTCCCTCGACGTTGTTTCTCTAACCATAGGTCCCAATAGGCTGGCGGCCGTCCCTAGGTCTCACTCCACGACCGTTGGCCTCCCCAACATCCACGGGATGAAGGCGATGAGAAACCAAAGGCGAGGATGTGAGAGGAGACGGATCTCCCACTGGACAGGCCCATCCTTCTCAATTCCAACACGAGCTAGGTTACGAGAGTCCCCATGCACTTTACGATTGCCATTATGACTTGCATTAAATTTTGAAGGGACATGGGAGAGACTACCACCTCGGGTACCGCAAGTAAAATCCGCCCGAGTCCGGGTAGTCATGGTCTTCCACTACCCCGGGTTCTTGAGGCCGGTGCGGGACTAGGCCACTTGTCACGAGGGGAACTGTCACCGTGCGAGACCCAAGGTTTTCCAAACCTCGTCCACCTCCCCTTCCTCGCCTCCGTTGGACAACCATCCCGGGGGCCAAAACCCAAATCTTCAGTCGTGGACTTCCGACTACTCCCCTGAAGAGCTCCTCGGCACCGCCCCACCAGCTCCGGCTTCACCACCTACATCCAATCTAATTGGCTGCGTCTCTCGCCTCGAACCACCAAGTGCTCGTTGCTCAGTAGAAACCACGCCGTCAATTGAAGTAGTTGGCAAGGTCGGACGGCCGGCCGTAGTGTGCCCAATCAACCCACGGTTATAACGGGAACCTTTGGAAGTCTTTCATATATGACCATCACCATAACGCGATCATCGCCATTATCAATCCAAAACCCACGGCGCGGCGGCTTCGTCAGGTCAACCTCCACACAAACTCTGGCAAATTTGGCCCTGGACAAGTTGAGAGTCAAGTCATCCACCTTCAAGAGACGACCAAAGTGTGAGGCAATATGTTCAAGCATTTCACCATCCCAACACTCAATTTGCAAATGATGCAGCAGCAACCAAATCGCCTCCGTATTAAGCTTCTCGAAAGCAAGTTGAAAATTTTCTCTCCAGGAGGTGAGCTGGAGAACCATCCCCGAAATCGTCCAAGGCCCTTCCCATAAAACCCTCATCTCGCATCTCCAACGGACTCACATTGAATGAGGAAAAAACCATTCGGCATATCGGCCACCGTGAACTTACCATAGTTCTTCCACAAGTCCCCCAACGCAACCTTAATTTGTTCTAGAGGCGAGAACCACGCCGGAAACTTGCCAAAAAGGGCATTGGAACCGATCATGAGCCCGTAAGCGAAACTCACGGCCAGTGATGATGGTTTCTTTCACTGAGACTTTCAACTTTTCAAACGGCTCTCGTTGTAACAAAGGATTAGCTCCAGAACTTTCTCCCTGGTCCCTATTCTTCACCACATTGGCCCAGGATCTCGGAGGTCCCACCTTCCCTTGCGGCGGTCTCCCCCCTCCCCCCACTTGCCATGGCAAGTGGGGATAAGTAAGAGTTCCGGCGAGGATGAGTTTAGCGAGAGAGGTTACGGGAGGCAACCCTAACCCTAGTTATCACGAAAGATCGGCTCTGACAAGCACAAATGAGTGAGTTCAAAACATGTTGTTGTGTGTTTACTCCCCTGTTGAGAAGCATTTAATCTAGGGATAAGCTCCATTCTTTCGGAGGGGTGCTATAACCTTTTATGGCTCAACAGATGGTTGGAAGGGACTATCATAAAAAATGCTTAATCAGATTTATTCAATGGAAGCCAAGACCCCTTTCTCAGTCTTTGAGTTTAATACGAGGCCGACATCTACCCCTAACAGTACCATGCATTATCTGCTGCCATGTTTGAAGATATGACAAGAAGTAAGCCTTCTCTGTTAGTCTATGTCCTTATCCATGTTTTTTGCGTTTTTGCTCTTTCGCCCCTGGTGGAACTAATATCTTGCATTTCTTCACTGCTTTCTTTTTTTTGTTCCATTCCTCTTGAAGTATCTATTTCATGTGTCTTTGTTTGGTAGGTAGTTGGCTTAGTGTGTCTTTTTTCCCTCTTTTCTTGTAGGCTCTCCAATACTCTCTTGGTTTTTTCTTATATATTATGTGGTTCATCCACTTTTATCAAAAACAAATTATCTCAATGCAATAAAAATATAAGTGATAAATATTTTCATATATTTTTTTGAACATTATTTAATAAAATTAGCTTAAGATGCATCGATTTTCATTTATACAATTGCAAATTTTAGAAAAATATATTTGTGATAAATACTTTTTAAGCAAATTATTTAAAATTTATTTGATAAAATTAGTTTAAAAAGAATCTATTATCTTCTTATATATAAACTTAAGTAAATGACATATTATAATATATATTTTGTGTGTAGGAAAATATTTATTACATATAACTTCCCATTTAGACACTAATGTAATTTAAAATTCTTTATTAGTTTTTTTCACTTATTTATTTAAAAAATATTTAAATCTAATATATATAAAGAGACACGAATGCTATATGTATGCCACATCATGTATACATTTCATAATATCAAAAGATACCCACTTCTCATCTCTCTTCTTGAGTTTAGCCTTGGATAAAGTATAGTAAGGGTTCATAAAATAAGAAAAGATAAATAAAGAAAAGGAAGGCAAAGGATCAACCCATATTTTGTTTAGGCAAAGGTAGAGAAAGGTTATCAAGTAACATTATATATTAATATTATAAAAATATTCTCTATATCTCAATGTTATATAATAATAAACAATTGATTAACAAAAAAATTCTAATCAATAACCTCAATTAAGAATTATTAGAAAAATAATTAAGTATCATATAAATATTTTCCAAATTTTTTCTACAACCCTATATATACTAATAAATATATATAATAAGGGTAATTTTGCCCAATAAAATTATAACAAAATATTGCAGTGGAACTCCATTGATGAGAGGAGGAGAGAAGTTATATATATATATATATATTATTGGTCAATACAAATTTATCACAAAGATATTTTTATTTATAAAACTATCAATTCTTCGGAGAGTAATTTTTGGGTGGGTTACCGAACTTTGATCATTTTTCACTTTGGTTCTTGAACTTCAATTTGTATCTTTTCGAGTCACCATAAATTAATTTGGTTACTCAGGGAGGTCCTTTGGTGGGTTTTTCGGTGTTATTTGTCCATGCCGCTGGGAAACTCCACGTCCTTTGTCTATTTCAAATGTGACAATACAACCACGTAGGATACTTGCCACGTCAACTTACAACACGGCCACGTGGAGGTGCGAGGTGACAAGAGACAAGCCAAAGATGTGTCGAGTTGGAGGGATAATCGGGCGGCGTGGCAAGTATCCAACGTGGCTGTGTTGTCGCTTTTGAAATAAGCGGTGACGTGGAGTTTCCGGCGGCTACGTGGACAAATAACACTGAAAAACCTACCGTAATCTCCGGAGTAACCAAATCAATCTATGGTGGCTAAAAGATCAAATTGAAATTCGGTAACAAAATAAAAACACCCAAATTTTGGTAACACACCCAAAAATTATCCATTCTTCGGAAGGCTCTAATTTGGAAGAGTGAAAAGTGGGCGCAAAGTGAGTTTCAATCCCCTGTTTATTTCTTAAACCCGTAACTTTCTCTCAATTCTTCTTCCCAGACAAGGGTTGTCTCCATCCTTACCTTCTAAAACCCCTCTCAACCTTTCTCCCCAAGCAAGGTCTAAGGCACGCCCATCTTGGCATCCGGGAAGTTATATTGGTCTCGCTTCCGTCTCCATCTCCATTGCGCCTCCCTTTGCATCCTCTGCTTTTCTTCACAGGCCTCGCCTTTACTGTCTTCACTTTCAGCGCACACACCTCCGCCATCCTTCATCTCCATTTCAGCCGTGGCAGCTTTCATTTTTTTCTCTCTAGAAATTAAGAAATTAACTATTCCTAATTTGGTTGCAAAACTTTAAGGTTTTGAATTGTTGTTATGAGTGTTTTTCTAATTTTTTTTTACAAAGCTTGGTTAATTTTTTGAAATAATTGATCTTTGCTCCCGTTGATGATTGTGCTTTGCCAGAAAATTTGTTTGTTAGGCCTTGTAGATCCTCTTAAAAGTAAGGATACAAAGAGAGTTTGCCAAAGAGTTTTGAAGAAGAGTTCATCAAATTGTTTCTTTCCAAAATTTGGGTTGATTCTAAGTGTTTTTTTACATTTTTGATCATGGGCAGGCTGACGTGAATTGTTTTCCCAAAGATTAAGTCCAAGTCTTTCTAAGGATTACAACCATCGCTAACATGGCTTCAAATATTGTTGTTAACTAGGAAATGAAAACTCTAGGAACCCTGTTGCATGCCTAGAGCCCTTACTTTTTGTGAAATCAAAGTGTTTTATTATCTGTAGGCAAAGTCAATGAAATGTGAAGATGAAACAAAGGAGATAGGTTTGTTATGTTTCTATGTTTTTAGCATTAAATCTGACTTAGATACATGTAGAAGTAACAAGAGAAGTGTCTGGGCTGCAAAAGAATATGAGCTTCAACATAGAAAAACCAACCTTAAGTTAAACCAAATACATTGTGTACTCTGCTGGCAACTTGTTTTTAATCAATTTAAATTTGATTAACTTTTACATAATGCAGGTCATGGAACTTCTTAATAAACTTCATGGCTCAATTGAGGATGGAGATTATGAAACCTTGTCTCTAGCTTTAATTACGAAAACTTCTAAAGAAAGTCATAGTGGTGTCAAGGCAACTACAACAACCAAGATTGCCATGTTTACAATGAAAGTTAACAGGTAAAATTTTGAGTAGGTCATATTACTATGGCTTTTTTTTTCACTTTGAATACTGAATATCGATTTGTATTCTTTTAGTCATCAGACACCAATTATGTTTCACCTGGAGGGTACTTATGGGATTCTGCCCAAATTAATCTGATGTAGCCACCGGAATAAACACGTCGGTGGTGAATCGACATTCATTAAACTTAGCTATACTTGCCACGCTATCAAAGATAAAAAGAATAGTGTGATGTGGATCATGAGTCATCCAACAAAATAAGAATGACATAGTTCTTTAATGACGTGGCAGGTCTATCTAAGTTTAATGAATTCCAATTCACCACTGATATGTTCATTTAGGTGGCCAAATTAGATTAATTTGGTCGGAATCTTATGAGTATCCTTCTAGTGAAACATGATTTGTTTCTTTGTGACTAAAAGATACAAATCAAATTTTAGTATCCAAAGTGAAAAAATGCTATGGTACCCACCTACTCAAATTTTTACGGGAAAATAAACCAATATAAATTGTAAACGATCAAATGTGATTGCTAGTTTTGTTCAATGATCTAATTGTAATGTTGTAATCCTTGTTTGAATGAATAAAAACATAGAACATAATGTTGAAATTTACTATCTTTATCAAGGGTTGCAGCATATCAACATCTTTTATCATGCCAATTCCTGCATATTCCTATTCACATGAGAGATCAAGATGCCATATATAAATAATTTGAAAAGATACACATTTAAAATGCATCCACTATGTACTAGTTAATAACATATCAGATTTTTCATTCATATGAACCATACAATTTGAATTTCTTCATGGAGGACCTAATGCTAAACTTGTCTGCAACCAAACATGAAAAAACGATTGTCAGAGTTATAACTATATGAAAAAAGCATGCATTGACGCCAAATAGACGCTAAAAAAATATATCAAAAACACAAATGACCACTGCTCCCTATGAATATACACATAAAGTACGAATTTACCTTAGTCATAATGTTGCATGTGATGATGTCCATTCATTGCTTGGACCTATGAAAACCCATAAAAGAACTAGGTTGTTGTACTTTATCCAATTCTATTGGATAAATTGTAGGTTTATTGTATTGCTGATAGTTCAACATCAAAAGAAAGAAGAAAAAGTAATGGTTATTAGAAGAAGTGAATATTAACTTTTATTATTCTTGATGGATCTAAAAAATTATCTTGGCAAGATGAAAATTGATTGGGAAACAAATCACAAAGACTTTCCTAGTTACTTGTGAAGACATATCGATTCAAAATAATTTTGGAAAGTAAGGCCGTCGACATGCATAGTCAATGCATTCGGAAGAGAATAAGAATTCACCTAAAAAGAGAAATTATAATAAAAAATTAGAAAAAAGATTGGGTAAATTACAAGATTAGTCACTAAACTATCCACCGGTTCCTATTTTGGTCACTAAACAAAAAAAATTCTATTTTGGTTACTAACCTTTTAAATTGCTTTCAATTTGGTCATTGTCGCCAACGCCGTTAACGGCGATCGGCGTGGCTTAGTCATGTCGGTGAACTTAGCCACGTCAACACCTATCTTGCTTATTTAAAAAAGTAAATTACAAGATTAGTCGCTAAACTATCTACCGGTTCCTATTTTGGTCACAAAACAAAACAAAATTCTATTTTGGATAACAAATACAAATATTAAATAGCATAGCATTACCACACTTTCTTGAGTTCAAAGTTCAACATGTGTGTCATTTTCAAAAGTACACAAAAAAAAAAAACAAATAGATGCATTTGTCAAGAAAATGCTTAAATTAATGATCAAGAAAGTATAACTTTGAGTAAAAATTTTCATGCCCTAGCTATTGAAAGTGGTGGATATGAAAATTTAACATATACTAAAAAAATTGTCTAAATTATTGTTTATATAAAAAAATTTTCAATATCCTAATTTTAATCAAAATAGGTTTATTCATCCAAATCATAATGGAATTAGGATAATATTGAGTTAAGATAAACAAAGATGTATTTGGGTATTGTTTATATAAACATTTTGTCCTAATTTTAATAAAAAAAATGATAATTTTAAAATAGGTTTATCTTTAAAATATTCAAATCTCAAAATTCGTAGAGAGCACGAGATCTCGAGGCGATCCAAATATTCAAATCTAAAGATCGGCTTATACCACAAATCTCGAGGTGATCTAATATTCAAATCACAAGATCGGTTGAGAGCACATATCTCGAGGTAATCTAAATTTTTAAACCTCAAGATCAACCGAGAGAATAGATCTCGAGGCAAGCCAAACACACAACTATCAAGATTAGCTAAGAGTAGATATCTCAAGGCATTCCAAATACACAAATCTCAAGATTAGCGAGGTGTACGGATCTCGACGCGATCCAAATATTCAAATTCCAAGATCAGGCGAGAGCACGGATCTCTAGGCGATCTAAAATACACAAATCTCAATATCAACCGAGAGCACAAATCTCGAGACAATTTAAAATGTTCAAATTTTAAGATTCTTTGCACAGTGCGGAGACGACCTAGAATATTTAAATTCCAAATCTAAGTCTCACACTTCTTCTCCTTTTGAATTAATACATTCGATATATGGGTCTCACCGGTTTCTTCACATAGTGGTTATCATTATTTTATTTTTGATTTTTCTCATTATTCTTGGGTCTATCCCCTCGAAACACAAACATGAGGTTTTCACCCACTTTCTCCGGTTTCATGCCCTCATTAAAAATCAATTTCATACCACCATAAAAATGTTTCAATGTGATAATAGTACTGAATATTCTAATTCTTCCTTTTGGGATTTTTTTCCAAACTAATGATATTCATTTTCGTTTCTCTTGCCCATACACTTCCAACAGAATGGGAAAGTTGAATTGCCTTAATCGTACCATTGGTAATATGATTCGTACTCTCCTCATACAAGCCTCTATGTCTCATTCTTTTTGGGTGGAAGCACTCCTCACAACTAACCATATTCTTAATCTCTTGCCTAGTTCTTTACTTAATTATAAAACTCCATATGAAACTCTTTACCATAAAGAACCTTCCTATAATCATCTTCGTGTATTTGGTTGTGCTTGTTATCCTAACCTTCTCTCTCAAGCTTCACATAAATTATCTCCTCGATCCACTTTATGTGTCTTCTTGGGATATCCACAACATCATAAGGGATATAGGTGTTATGATCTGCATTCTCGCACGATTATTGTGTCTCGGCATATGGGTTTTGATGAAAACTATTTTCCATTGGCTAATTCTTCATCATCTTTTTTCTTCTTCGGGGTTTTCATTAACTCTTTTCATACAAATCCACAAGATTTTATTCCTTCCGTTATTCGAGATCGCCCTTCTTCTTGCATAACCTTACCTTCTAAAGATAGTGGTACCACGGCGCGAGGTCCAAATGTGCGTCCCTCATCTAATGACCAACCCACAAATTCACTATCCTTTTCTACACATGTACCTAATCCTAATCCCCTTTGTTTTACCCGTGTCTCAAACAAATAACACCCAATCCTCATCTCAAGACCAATCCTTATCCATACGTCATCCCATGATTACACGAACTCAAGATGGAACCGGGAAAAACAAAGTTATTTTTTCTTTACATGGCACTTGTTTCTAATACTCTTCCTCGGGAATCTAAGTACGTATGCGAAGTATGTCGGGATCCATATTGGCTAGCAACCATGCAAGAGGAGCTTACTTGCCTTGGCCGGAAATCGAGACGTGGACTTTGGTTCCTAGACCACCTAATATTAATGCCATTGGTTCTCTTTGGGTTTTCAAAGTTAAACAACGGGCTGATGGTTCATTAGAAAGGTATAAGGCTCGCATTGTTGCTCAAGGTTTCAATCGGAGACCTAGCCTTGATTGTGGTGACACTTACGAGTCTGTGGTGAAGCCTGCCACTATTCGTACTATTCTTACATATGCTCTTTCGAAAAATTGGCATATTCATCAATTAGATGTCAAAAATGCATTTCTCCATGGTTTTCTTCTAAGCTGTCTTTATGAAGCAACCTCCGGGTTTCATCGGTGCTACCCATCCATACTATGTTTGTAAGCTCAATCGTGCTTTATATGGTCTCAAACAAGCTCCGCGTGCTTGGTACCAACGATTTACCTCTTTTATATGCTCCAAGGGCTTCATTAATAGCAAATTAGATTCATCTATGTTTGTGTATCGCCGGGCGACAATATGGATGTTCTTCTTCTCTATATGGATGATATTATTCTCACGGCTTCTTCTACATCTTTATTATCATCCATCATTACTTATCTACAATAAGAATTTGCTATTTCAGATTTTGGTGACTTGCATTACTTTCGGGCATATCATTTACTCGTTCTTCTTCGAGTATATTTCTTTCTCAATGTAAATATGCTCGGGATCTTCTTGATCGGTGTCATATGTCTCTTGTCAACTCGGTTTCCACACCGGTTGATTCAAAGTGTAAACTATCATTAGCGAAGGTGATCTCCTATCCGATGCTACGAGTATTGCGGCATCGTTGGTGCACTTCAATATCGTGTATATTTGTCATACTTATATTTGGTCACGTGTATATTTGATATAATTGTATTTAGCCAACTATACATATAAGGATCTAGGAATATGCTTAGGCATATACAATCTTGTATTCTTATATATATATATATATATATATATATATATATATATATATATATATATATATATATATATATATATATATATATATATATATATATATATATATATGTTCTCAATATACATATAGGCTCATCAAGCCTTATTCCTCTTCAAGGAGGAGTAAAGAAAGGCTTCTATCCTCGATGTGTGTGTGTGTGGGTGTGGGTGTGTATAAAGAGAAAAGAAATTACCACTTTGTTGCTCATCATTACCGATCCAAGGCTAGTGGGGATGGAATATCCCGAGCTCGTCTCCCTCACTACATGGCCTTCGCTCTCCGTGCTTAAGAGTAAATCCGAGCTCATTCATGGCGTCGGGTTCCTTCTCTGCTCCTTCATACATGAATTAAAGCCCCTAGTCACCTTTGCTTATTCTGCACGTTTACGTACGTCGGCTTAGAAAGAAGTCAATCCGGAGATGCATCTCTGTCTCCAACTTCCTTCAAATGATTTTGAACACATTCCAAGACAGTTTTCATGAAGAGAATCTCAGGACGGATTGATGGACAATCATAAAAAATGCTCCCAACTTCCTAGCCATGTTAATGAGGGTGATTAGGGAGTAAATGATGCTCGGTGGTTTTAACAAAAAGCTCATATTAGTTCTTGTGAGTGGTGATGGGTGTCTTGCAATGTGGGATGTTACACTTGGAAAGCCTTGCGTCGGGCATATAGTTAGCCATACAAGAAATGCTAATACGATCGTTGTATCGGAAAATGATGAATATCTCGTCTTTGGAGGGACTCATTATTTGTAAAAAATAGAATTTGTATGACATTAGTTGTTGATCTAAAAGTTGGAAGGTTTCCTTACGCACACATGTGGTAATGAATTTGATGATGTTGTAACTCATGGAAGTTCGGAGGAACATGGTTTATGTTCCACATGATCAGAAAATTTTGCGTGGTGATGCATCTTTAGCTCTCTCCATTGTTTTGTCTTTTTATGCATCATGTGAGACAGGTAATGCTACAATAATAAATTGAAAATACAATATTATGGGGAGAACTACAATTATCTTGATGGGAAATACACTTTGCATTTGGAGTGGTTGAAGAGAATGAAGGCTTGGACACCTTGGCAAAAATAAATGAAGTATATGCCAATGATAAAAGTCGGCCTTTTAAAGATATCGGGATCAAACATACATATGTCTTAGATTATCCTTTTGATGATCTACCTCAACTACTGGATTTATTCCGGGAGAAATCTCCGGAGAGGGCAAGCAAGAAGAGGGGATAGCGGAAGAGTGTTTAGAGGATGAATGGGTTCTCTTAGATGAGAAATTGGGGCCGGGAGATCTTGAGGGGATTATCCCCAAGAAAGAAGCATTTACTAGTGCAACTCTTCTTGAGAGTATTGGAGAAATTCCAGATGCTGAAATAAAACCACCAGATAATGTCTCATTTGTTTACAAACTTAACCCTGTTACACAAGATGAAGATTTGCATACAATCTTTTATCATTTTGGGACAGTAACAGTGGTTGATATAATTCGTGATTATAAGATTGGAGACAGCAATGTATTTTGGGTAGATGCAAGGTCCTTGATATGAAGCTTTTGGTAATGTTATATCCTTCGACACAACATACTTAACAAATAAGTATAATATGCCATTTGCTCCTTTTGTTAGCGTAAACAATCATGGGCAAACCATATATTATTTGGATATAGTTTATTATTAAGGGAATGAAACCTATACTTAATTGTTTAAAACTTGGTTTAAATGTATGTCAGGTAAAGCCCCTTAGGCAATAATTACATATCAATACATAGCTATTCAAGGTTCGACGAAGACAATATTCTTAAATTCATATCATTGTCTTCGTCTTTGGCATATGATGAAGAAGATTTCTGAGAAACTTGGAGGATTAACTAAATATAAAGCATCAAAGAAGATTTTGAAGGGTATCATTTATGAGGCAGTGGATATTCAAGAATTTAAAGACATTTGGTAGAAGATTAAGGATTATGACATTGAAAAACAATGAATGGTTGAGATTTTTTATATATAAATCATTACGGTTGAGCTCCTGTATATGTTAAAGATATTTTATTGGCTAGCATGTCTACCTCTCAAAGAAGTGAAAATATAATTGCTTTCCTTGATGGTTATCTTTGGTCCAACAACGTGACCAATCCTCTCTAGCATCAATTAGTAAGAAAAGATCTCTCTTTGTTCTAATCTAGCTTGCCCTACTCATAGCTTCTTTTTGGATCTAAAAGTAGACATTAATTTCTTGGTATGCCTAATCGGGTTAGCTTGCCGGTCGGCATTACCTAGTAGACCCATTACACTAACCCAACCAAGTCAATCTACTTTATTAGCCTATCTATAAACCATTTCATTAGCCTCACCGGGTTAGTCCCATGCACCCGTTTAACTAGGTTGGCCGGAGTTCATTAGACTAGCCAGGCTAGTCCAACACACCAATTTGACCAACTTGCCCTACTATATCAACTTCTCCAAGTTAGCTCACTTTTATTAATGTAGCTAGGTCGAACTAATTCGTAGCTATACCGAATTGCTCCAATTCGGCAACTAATCAAGTCGATCTAATTTTTTTCTCTTTTGCAATAAAGTTGGCTTTGGATTTCTTATAGAACAACTCCAAGTATTTGGGGCTTCTACTACATTTGTAACCAACATATTACCTAACAAGCCTTTCGGTATGAGTTCAATAATTGGGCACCCATGAATGCTACCTTATTGGTTTATCCAAAATATATGTCCAAGCTTGTGTATGAGGGGTATAATTTTACTTAATCATGTATTACAAAATGATTTATGAAAACAAAAAGCTAGGCTCTACTTGCAATTTGCTTGTTAGGAAGATGATAAGGCTAATCATGAGTAATTAAGTGTCACGCCCCGAACCCGAGCGTCGACAAACGGCCGCAAACCTACAAGGCCGAGACCAAGTAGGTATGCAAGGCCTCGGAAATATCTTGTCTCACTGAAAAATAACATCTAATAAAAAATATAGATTCTTAAATTAAAGGAAGCTATAAAATACGAATTACAAAAGTTCTATATCCAATGTTGGAATAATATTTAATCAATATAAAGTTCCAAGCCCACAAAGAAGAAGAATTTAATAACTTGCTAAACTAGACCGCGACTTGCTCAATAAGGCCGCTAAGCTACCCACCAAGTAACTTTGAAAAAAAGCGAGAACAAACCTAATGAGCTCGAGAGCTCGGTAAGTAACCACTAAAAGCATTTGGGATCAAATAAAAGTGTCAAAAATCCGAACAAAAAATCATTGATATGATACAATTAAACATCCGTCAAAATACAATTGGAAACAAAACAAAACGGTTCAACAGAGTTTGACTTCCCCGGGATAAATTCGGTATAGGTCTCCCAATTCATTGGTGATTAAAAACAAAATTTCAAAGGTCATTTGTTTACCCGGTGACCCAAACGGAATATCGAGTTCATTTGTTTACACTCGTTGACCCGAACGGGAATATCGAATTCATTTGTTTTAGTTGACTCGAGACGAATATTAGAGGCCGTTATTCTTCACCGACGGAACTAAGTGCAAAACTATAGTCTTTTAATAGAGTTACATGTCCATAACCGGTTACTATTTAACCCCCAATGATATGGTTAGTGCATAGTTAATTGGAGACTACAATTTATAGATCAAAATAGTTGATGTTCGCAAATAACAAAATAGCAAGGTTCGGATTGAGTGAAAACATCGTAATCCACAAAACAAAAATATTAACATTCGCATGATCCCATTTTCCGTATAACAAAATAAGCTAATTATTTTCAAATCAAATTTAATAAATTAGGTCATGGAAATAAATTTATATAAATCCGAATATATAACTTCTATACTTTATAAAAAAACTGAATGAATAAATAAATGGCCAAAAATTTAGTAAATACTTACAATAATTTAAAAGAATATAATAACCAAGAGTTTAATGAATAAAATTATTCAAAAATATAATTATTAAAATAATACAAAAAATAATCAAAATAATAATTTAGCAAGTGTTGAAAAATATATACTTATACTAGAATTTATATGTGGTTTACTTTCCCACGACTAATACAAGAAATCCCAATTCGACATCAATTCAAGGCTTTTGGGTGAGTCTTAAATTTGGGATCGAGAAACCTAATCTATAAACCACCAAAATATAAATATACAAAATTTCAGTGGGTATGCAAGAGATTTCAAACCCTAATGATGCTACTAAGGTTAAGGGCTAATGATCAAGGGTATTGTAAAAAGAAGATTTGAGTAAGGGTATAAATGCAAAAAAGGGTC
>CACTHL010000783.1:0-139222 GCA_902712375.1 Dioscorea dumetorum
TGCTTTCTTTCTGCAACAATAATACACATTCAATCAATAAGAAAAAAGTGTGTCAGTGTGTCACCAATTAGTCACTAGAATTTGCGTATCGGAGATACAGATGATTAGGAATTTAGTAATGAAGAATGTGGAAATCCAAACAATAGCAATGATCGCAGGATTTCCCTTTGTTATTTCAATAATCAAGAAGCATTAACTTTGGCAAGCATGATTTGAAAACCACTTGTGCTAAATCAAAATAAGGCTTCTGCTGTTACCTCTTTGTAACCATGATTTACAGTCTGCTTCCTGGATGTGACACACACGTCTCACTAAAAGTTCATCGATTTTTACATGACCGCGACAGTAGAGCACTAGAGAACTCAATTTTGCCTCCGTGATTTTGTTCGTGCTGAGAATTACATGTGGCATACCAAATCAGCACTTCGCATTTGAATTTAGACTGAAAAAGAATGAAATGAGCAAATTATACCAGAATGCTGTGCTTAAATGATACTGAATCTCTCCCGTATTGATCTCTAGACAATCTATTAGGGCGGTAGAGACCATCAACATTAAATGAGTCTTGCTGTTCTAACTGTGTCCAGTGTCTTAACATGGCATGCCTTGAAAGCTCAGATGGTTTTTGACCTCTGGAATTGACTTTGTCCTGGTAATCTTGTGAGCTGCTTAATGATTCCAATTGATTGGTGGTATGGTTTCTCAGGCCACAACCATGATCTTCTCTTTGTTTCCTTGCCCATGCAAAGCCACTAGAAATAGTAACTTGTAAAGGTCCAGAGTCTGATGGATCTTCTTGGGAGATATTCTTGATGTGTTGATGATCACGCCGGAGATTAACTACTGCGGCCGGCTGTGTATCTACAGAAGCCCTTGATTGGATATTTACTCGAGGGAGATCTTTATCATAGATTCCTCGGCTTTTGATTCTAGGCCCCTGTGAAAATCATGGAGTCCTTTGAGTCATGCCGAAGGTTGTGTTTGATATCTCAAAATATAAATACGATACCTCATACTGATAAGCAAATTCACACAAGCTGTTTGCTTCTCTTGAAGCTCTGGGTGCTATTGAAGATTTTTTTGTTGCTTCTAACTCATGATGCCTTCTACTGCCAACCTTTTTCCTGGATCATAAGAAGAGCAGCATTACTGATACTGATAAGCACGTAATAGATCTATTTCTTTTTATTATTTGGATACAAAATCTTTAGACAGTGAGCGAATGCAACTTCAAAATATCACTTGAACCGTTCGAGGTATGAATAGTTTTACTCCATGAAGGTTTCTGATATACAATAGAGTGATTGTTCTTCCATTGTTACAAAGCAAAGAGTACGGTGGCTTACCTGTGTGACTCGCGTCTTTTTTACATCAATCTCTTTAGTGGGTGGGTAGCGTGGTAAACTTGATGGTTCACAAGCATGAGGCTTTGTTCTGAAATACTATAGCACAAGAGAAGCCATCAATTATGAGAGAATATAAGTCTCATTATGGTTCTTTCTCAAAGTTCTATGAATTTCAAAACATCCTTTATAACAAGTGTGGTTTGACATTACTTCCATCTTTGAAAACACTCCAAGAAGATTATAGTTTATTAGGAAAAAAGTTTACCTCAGAGGCTAAAGCAGTTGATGCCGAGCCACGCTTGTAAGGTTCAACAGAGAGAAAAGTTGATAACAAGCTCAATGCACTGGGAGATAAGTTCCGAAAAATTTCTGCAAGGCAATTTTCATAATTATGCTGAGGCCTGAAGAGTGTTGTATGGGGTAGTTTCGACTTCTTCCAGTATTCATCCGGTGGTGATCCACACAGCTTGAAAATCTTATGCAGTTGTTCTACCTGAAGTTATGATACAAAAGAGATTGAACACTGATAAATATTTAAAACACAGTTAAAAAATTCTTGCAAATATACCTCAGTTCTTCCCCTGTAAGATAGGCCTACCGAGGAGCATTTCCCCGAAAACGCAACCAACACTCCATAAATCCACACTTGCTCCATACTCCATCGAACCGAGGAGAAGCTCCGGAGGGCGATACCATAAAAGTCACAACACGACAAGTTAATGGCTGTTTACGCTCCGGATTCAGGAAGTTTGCCAAACCGAAGTCCGCAACCTTGACAATTCCCTCTTCACTCACAAGAAGATTTGCGCATTTGATGTCTCTGTGCATTACGCCCTGCTTATGGCAATGTTCGAGCCCAGATAATATCTGTTCCATGTAACACTTGACCTGCAACTCACATTCATAAGATACATGCTGTCCAGCAGAAATGAGATTCATTTTGTTTATGAAAATATGGGCAAACCTGAGCTTCGGAGAATTGGACAGAAGGAGATGATACCAGCCCTGCAAGATCATGTTCCATATACTCGAATACTAGATACATGCTACATGAGAGGTGAGATGTAATTAATCCTTCCAATTTTATGACGTTTGGATGATCAAGCCTGCGAAGGATCTGTATTTCTCGTGCCATAAAGCGAACACTTTCTGGCTCGAAGTTGTCGAATCGAACCTTCTTCAGAGCAACAATTTTTCCAGTGTCTGAATTGCGCGCTTTAAACACACTGCTGTATGTTCCTTGTCCAATCTAAGGGACAAACCAATGCAATACAATCTAGTCAGAAACCAGTCTACAGAACCAAATGAACAATAAACTCTCTGATCAAATGATCTTAAAATGAAACATGATTTGAACTGATAATTTCAATCTTATGAACCCATGAAATGAGAAAAATAACTTATAATATTTGAGGATATAAAATTAACATGCATGCAAAGATTACCCCATGAAGATGTGCAGTTTGATCCACGGAAGCAATGCTGGAAAACCAAAAATAATCAATGCATAACACCTCATTCTCATATTGTCTGAAGCTTATGATGATTCTGAAGCCAAAAATATCTTAAATTAAGCCCTAAGCCGTGAAAAGGCAGACATACCACCCTAATTTCATTCCAAAGACACTTTTTCCCAATGATTTCACCACTTCCACAAAATTAGAGAGAGAGAGAGAGAGAGAATCAAAATTAAAATAAACCCTAAAATTTACAACAATGAAAAAAAAAGCAGTGAATTTCTCCATTGCCATTCTGTACAGACTAGCAATCAACCTTAACTAATTAACTTCATTTCATATATTCTTCTTCTTGTTCTTTTTTTTTTTTTAAACTGTTAAATTTTACCCAAATTTAAGAATCAAAATTCAACAAACCCTAATAAATTTAACAAGAATGAAAACAAAAAAATATTTTCTCCATTACCTTCTCTAACTTCTCAAAAGAATCAGCTTTGAGGGGAACCCATCCTTTGATTGCTTCTCCGGCGACAGCACTAAGCCAAGAAGGCCAACCGGCGGCGACCTGCTCGCCTTCAACGTGTTTGTGAAAATTCCCCAATCGAAAACTCCTCGAGCTCCCACCATAAGAACTCACCCTCGCCGACTCCCCGGACTCATTTCCCACCTTGATTCGATCCCACAGCGACACCACCGCACCCTCACCCTCACCCGTCCCTTGCGCCTCCCACAGCCCGCCGGACGAATCCAACGCCGGGTTCACCGGCACCGCCTTCTTCGACATCACGCACCCCATCGCCGCTGCCCTACATCCAAAATGCCTCAAAATACCCAAGAAAATCCAACAAAAAAAAAAAACCAAGATTATGAGATTTTAGGACTCACCTGCAAAGCAGGGAACGCTAAAAAAGAGAAACCGGAGCAAAACAAGGAGAGATCTCAGCTCTGGAATGAAATATCCAACAAATACTTCTAAAAATAGAAAAAAAAAACTGAGATCTTTATCGTTTCTCCACCTTTTCTTCCGATTTTGTTTTGCTGTTTTTCGAGGTTTCGGTTGGATTTCTTACGTTTTGGAGATCGAGGAGACAGGGATTGAGAATTTAGTGGGTGGGATGGAGGGGAGAAGAGAGAAGGGAGGCGCTCGTGGGGTCGGAGATGGCGCCAACGATGGCCTTCGTTGCCGTTGGAACGTATGAAAGAGCACCCTCTCTTTCTTTATAAGCAATGCTCTACTGATATCCTCACCCTCCATTTTTCACTTTCCACTCCTATCCTTGTCTATTACTTATTTATTTATTATCATTATTATTAATTATTGACATTGTAATATATACATATATTATTTTATTACAATATATAAAATATGTAAAACATAAAAATTTTATTTTGTCTTTTAATCTATCAATTTTATTATCAATTCGGTTAAAATTTGATATTTCAAAATTTAGTTCGGGACAGCTCAGCATTACTCAGTTTGTCTAAACCCTAATAAGGGGACATACTTCTTTCAATAGCATCCATCCTTTGGACTAATCTTCATTACTTTTAACTGTTTATTTCTATTAATGTAATATTATTGAAAGATAGAGAAAATAATAAAAATGATAATGAATAATAATAGTGTTAGAATATCTAGAGTGATACTATAAATCTAAAATTGAATATGTTGATGATATATATATATAGATATATATATATATAGTTGAAAATGAAAAATGAGAACAGAGAATAAAGGGTGGACCATGGAATGTTTCATGTCTGTGTACAAAAAGATTAAAATAACAAGTGGTCACAATACATGGGCAATTTTTTATTAGTTTTGGAGTTCATACATGCATGTGAATACAAAGGAATAAACTTATTCTTTGTCATATACTTGCTGCAAGACACCATGTGTGACCACAAATAAATAATTATATAAATATATATATATATATATATATATATATATATATATGAAATTTATGCAAATGGTTCATGTGAGTTTTAAAATTACATGTGCATCTTTTTGTCTAAGTTTTATGAATAAAAGCAATGATGGTTCATAATTGTAATCTTTTCATCTGTGTTGGTGTATTTATTCATGAGATAAAAATTGTTTATTTTTAGGATTAAAATGGATATATAATAAATCATCGTTGAATGATGATCAAAAGGCTGTTATTTATTTGAATATTATATAAAATAATATATATATATATTTACTGTTTGCACTATTCAATGTTGTTTCATATTATTTGTCAGTATGCCTAAATAAATTGTAACATCCCGATAAAAATCCAATGAATATTGTACACATTCTTAAATGATGGTGGCTTTCATATATATATATATATATATATATATATATATATATATATGAGAAGTTGAAGATGAAGTGGGTGCATAAGAAACACACAAATGATAGTGCTATAGACTCTTTATTCCACCAACTTTTATTTTTCCAAAAATAAATTAAAGAAATAAAGTTTTTTTTTCTTTTTTCTTCTCTTGGCCAATTGCACCAAATATTGATAATGAGCTTCTATCAACTTAATTAAAACACCAAAAAATAATAATAATAATAATAATAATAATACTACAAAAAAAAAAAAAAAAAAAAAAAAAAAGAAGAGATTTGAATGATGTGAATGCTTTCTTTCTCTTGTTTCTAAAAATTCAGATTCATGGTTGAGTTCTCACAAAGCTTTCCAACAACTTATCCACTTTGCCCCACAGACATCATATGGTCCATGTATTTCATTACATCACACTAATATCAACATATACATTAGTGTGTCTTTTTCATACTCTTTCTCTTTCTCTTTCTCTTTTTTTAATTTAAAAATGAAAAAAAAAGGAAATAAAAGAAATAAAAATTGAGTTTCCTTTTATTAATTTGGTTAGATATATATAATTTAAATAAACAGGAAGAAAATGTTTGAGTTGTTAGTAATGAGCTTTGCTATTAATAAATAGTTTGTTTGGACTGCATGTTAATTAACAGAGTATTGGAGGTGGGATTATTTATTTGTTTTTATTTTTTAAAAATTAAATTAATATGCATCTTAATTAACAGAATATGAAGTTATCAAACCAGTTTGTTAGAATGAGAATGTAATGGAATAAAGCTTTGAATAATTTCTTTTTATTTGATTTAATGTGGAGAAAGAAATATGGAATATGATTAATTAGGTCATAAAAAGTATATATATATATATATATATATTTCATAAGATAATTAATATAATTAAATTTAGATTTGTATATACACTAATATGTAGAGGTCTCTTATCTTATTATATATTTTTTGTTTAATTTGTTAGATTATATATGCCATTTAGAAACCTAAACACTAAATAATAAAGACTAAATTTTAACCCTAAACAGTAAATAATTAACTCTTGAACAATAATTTAATTTTAATAAAAATATTAAAATAATATGATTAAGTAGGTTTCTCTCTGTAATTAATTAGTTCCATGTTGAAGCCATCATGGATGCCTCCTATTAATCCAACACTGTTACCTTTTGCATGTGCATATCTCCATTCTTCATTTCTCTCTTCTCCTTGCTTTTCAAGAAGTCATCCAATCTAGAACTTTAAAATAAAACCATTTAACCATTTAAATTTTAAATATTATATATTTATATATATATATATATATAATTAAATTTTCTAAAAAAAATCCTTCTGAATTAAATTAAAATTACAACATTACCCTTATTTCCATATGTGTGGGTTGTTTTACTTATATTTGGTATTATTTTATCTTTCTAATTTTAAAATTTAGAAACATTTACATTAGTCATTGGATTTACATCTAACGATTATAATTCATTTATGCACATTAACACTGTTTTATCAGTACTGTGAAAAAAAAAATACATATAATATTTCTATAAATAATAGCCACTTGATGATCATCCAACAACTCTCGATCAACATTTTTAGTGAACAATAATCTGCGTATGTATCTAAATGATTTATATATATATATATATATATAATTTATTACATTAAATATAGAAAGTGGCAATGATACACTTGGGAGATGATAGTTGTAATTAGTCCTCCATAAAACATGCATGAGCCTTTTTGATGGTCATTAGAGAGACTAACAACTTTATTTGGTCAAAGTCCAATCTAATTAATAACAAATACATCACTAATTAGTAAACTCATCCAAAGAGAAAAAAAGCTTCTTATATATGGCCCTTTTCTTTTCTTTTTCTTTTTTCTTTTTTTTTAAAAAAATATAAACTTACTTTTGCTTTATAACTCTCACATTCTTTTTTCATGAAAAATAATGGTGGGGCATGCAATGCAAGATAAGAGGAGACAAGGACTTATTTCCATGAGATAATCCCTCGGTTTCTGGATAAATGTTCCATTCCAGTGTTCCTTTTTAGTTTTTATCTGTTTTTTTTTTATTATTATATTAAAAAAAATATTTTTTAAAAAATTTACCATTATTTAATAGTAACAAAATTAAAGGAAATTTTGGAAAGTCAAGTGAAATTTTTATTGAACTTCAGAAACCAGATAAGATTTAGTTATTCAGGTCATTATATATTGACTAAGAGAGTATATAATTATTATTTTCACTTATGAATTAAATTTTTTTATTATTATTATTTTTTAAAATAATATAGGCTATTTATAATTGTTAGTTCTCGCGGGGTGTTATGGGTTAATAATTACTTAAACTCTCATGTAGGAATGCACACTAGCCAAACAATCAAAAAGAGACAAAAAAAATTAGTAACCTAGTTCTGCACATCACTTGCCTATGTCCAGGGGCCAAGTTAGGAGATAAAAATATAATAAAAAAAGGGAATAAACATAAGTACAACACTCTCACTCATCATTAAAAAAAAAAAAATACAAGAACCCTCTCTAAATTGCTCAATGCCCAAACTCTCACTCTGATGATTCATCCTAAACCTCATATCATGATCTCACAGTCTTAATGTCCCAAATATAGTGCAATCCTTTTTTAGAATCTTCGTAGCTTCATAACTTGGACATGCAACTCAACCTCACTGATGATCGTGATTGAGTTCTAACTCCTGTTGCAACATCTCATCTCTCCCGGTTGGCCAGCTCGAGTCAATGCAGTTGAATCCTCCCGATCTCAACCTGCTAGCTTGCCTCCTCTCATCATCTCAGCAGTACCATCTTCAAGTGTTGCGGCCCACATAGTGCATCTTTATTTTACTAGAGATAGTCTTCAAAAATCTTAAAATTTTTTTTTCCAAACTTGATCTTCATTCATTCATTCATGTTTGGTTTTTACAATCTTCTAACTTGATCTTCATTCATCCAAGTTTAGTTCTTCATAATCTTCCAAACTTGATCTACATCTATCCAAGATTGGGTTTCATGTTGTTCCATATATAATTGCGTCTTCTATTAGATCCAGCCATAAATACCTTCAATCTTTTTTCTCTAAATCTGAACTTCAAATCGCCTTGCTAAATATGGTCTTAAGAGTCTTATTTGCTTACTCTTGTCTTCTTAATTTTTATCTACATTTAGCTTCACGTGAAACTAGGCTTCAAATAATCTCAGCCTCCAAATAATTAATATCCATGATTGATTCAATTGTCAAAAATAAATTACATCTTCATTTATACTTTCTCCACATAACCATTGCTTGCACTTCAATTGTCAAAAATATATTGTAATTTTACTTATGAAAAAAATTAAATCACACCCAACTTTAAAATATACTTGGTATGTTGTATGTCAATTTTTTATTGCTGTGAGGGTACATGAGTAATTTTACATAGAAAAGTACTCATCAAGCCCATGGAATTTTTATTACCAATATATATCATACACACTGACACCGCTCCTTTGAAGGGGTAGGTTTGTACTTTAATGTTTATAAGGGGTATATAAGTAGTTTTACAACAACGCCCACTGCTTCCTCTTTCTCAGTTTCTCTTCGCGCGCTTTGAACTTTGGTAGCTTGTTCTGATCTCGCCGGCGAGCCGGAGAGGGAGAACGAGATGGATTGGTTTACGTGGGAATTGGCTGGACGGATCCCCGGCGACGATTTTCACAGAGGTCTCAGAATTTCATCCGGATTCGTTGCCACTGTTAATTACTTAAAAAAAAAAGATCTTTTGTTCTTTTTTTCTCAGAGCGTTCGTTTATTGCGATTTGTGTTATGATGTTGATTTCTAGGGTTTTGTTTTTTTTTCCCCTGATTGATGAAATTATTGGTTGTTTCTTGGCATGTTGTTTTTTATTCTTTCTAGGGTTTGTATATATTTCTTCAAAAGCAAATATTGTGGTTCTTTTTCTTAGATTTTAGGTTTTCTGATTGTTGCTTTCCTTGGTGTTCTTTGTCTGTTCTTCATTCGTTTCTTGCTAGGGTTTGTGCAATCTTCGGAGAAAATCACATCTTTGATCAAAGTTTTAATTTTCATTCTCCCTGATCCTTGTTACTTTTAATGAAATTATATGTTTTTTTTCTTATTTTGAGAATTTTTTAAGTGCCATTTTGCTAATGAAATCTCTATAAATATGACTTATCTCTAATCCTCACCAACTTTATAAGACTAGTTTACTAATTTTTTTTCTGCGTAGTCTTAGTTGCTATTTCGGAGAAAGAAAAAACAAAATTGTTCACATATACCGGCATTTGATCTAAAGAGATAAAACTTTTGTTCGAAGCTAACAGATCTAAAACGATAAAAAAAAAAACCAAATTTAGCATATTAAAAAAAAAAGCAAAATTAAAAAATAACTCTTAAAAGTATAATTAACTATATTGGTGTATACTAAATCAACTAAATAATACAACAATTTTGTTTTGGTTCCACATTTCTTTCAATATTTTACACAGTTGCATGATAATTTGTTGTTGGGTCAAAAGATTATTTCGTATTTTCCTTTATTCATTATACTGCTAAGGTAATAATACATCAGACACTTTTAAACGGACCAAATGGAATTAGCCATTTGATACAAAGCTGTCGTTTGAACTTTGATGTTAAAATTATCTTTCTTTGAGGGTGAGCAATATTTACAGACAAATTGAATCAGTGAAGACGGGAAATCTTATGCCTGCTTCTTTATCAACATTCAAAACAAGTAAACAATTCACAGGTATTACTTGTTTTTAATGGAATTCAGTTTAGAGATAATTATTGACAGCCCTTTTCTTTATGTTTTTTTTTTTTTTTAAATTTCTGTTGTTTATTGTAAAATTTCATTCAAGTGTTTTTTCCCCTATGCAGAAAGTATGTATGAGCCGGATATTGCATCTGTATTTTAATTAATAACTGTATTTTGCTCCCCTGTATTTGCAGCTTCTTGAAAACTTAAAGAGTTCTAAAAAACAGTTGGTATTCTGCTGATTACCTAGTTATCAACTTAATTTTCTGCAGAACAATGCTTTGATAAATGAATAAGAGTTTGCATTGGTCCTAGCGCATAATGCGAGTATTGATGCATACAATTTGAGCTGGTTCTTTTATGGACAGATCCGAATCAGGGGTGTGTGGCTTGATGCTCAAGAGACTTGAAAATTTTGTATGTATTTTATACAAATGAAGACGAGAAAAGAAAACCTAATTCTAGTTTTTCTCCCTAGTAGCTTTACCTTTTCTTTTTATTCTTAAAATGAATTTGATTTACAATTCGTATTTACTTTTATAAAGGGTGCCAAGCCTATCCACCACCAACTCTACAAAATCCAATTATTAATCCAGTCACAGCTGCCAAGACTTTCCAAGACCTTTAGAAGCTTGATTGCCAAGTAGGTATATTTTGACTTCATTGATAAGTTAAATTACAGTTTAATTGCCTTGATTTCTTAAGGATTCTTCTCACTGATATTAATGTAAACAAAACAATTTCTCTAATTTTCCTAAGGTTAAATCAAGTTCTCATACATGAGGAATTGGAATAAAAGTAATTCCAAAAGTCTTCTTAAAAATGTCAGGCAATAACTCAACTAATTTTCTGATCTTTTCAATGAACAACTGAAAATGTTGGGCAAGTCTATAGGTTTAGTAACTGCAATCAATGATTTTCACCACTAATGCATATATATAGAGAGAGCATCAAAAAATTTATTTATAACACAATCACATTCCACATCAGAGTCAGCACGACATACTAAAAAGCATTACCTTGACAGAGATGCAATGGCTCTTCTTGTTTCAGTAGACACCATTCCATCCTTGAGATCCAATCCACCTAATAACTTAAACTAGCCATTTCAGAGTAGTAATAAATTATGCAATAAAGAAATAAGTTGAATCAGAAAGCCAATAGAGAATAGGTAAATGTGAATCACCAACGAGAAATATACCCGATCAGCTCTGAAAGATGCTAAGATGATGCCAAATATTAATTATCATACAGATGAAACTGTTTTAACTCAAGAGGCAATAAGTTGAGTAGATCCTTGCCATGACTGGGAAATATCCAATCTGAATAACAAATATAAGAACACAGAAACAGGTAGTAGTGCCAAAAAGTGAGCAAAACATACCCATGCTTGATGTGACACAGCCAAACCATGATAGAAGAAGTCTTACAACTCTACGTACTTCTTAAGTCTGAAAGAGCTCTGAAAGAGCTCCTTGTTGTTGCTCTTAGATACTCTCAACTTAAAATCCACTTCCAAAACAAATAAATCTACTTCGGTCCAATATCCTTCAGTGCACATATTTGTTCTTCACCCATGGCACACATAACGCTCACAACCAGATCTTTACCCTCTGCAAAACCTTCTTTGATCTAAGGACAACGAAAAATAAGTCGGTCAGGAGAAGTGATCAAAAGTAAACACGAATGAGAAGACACAACAAGATAGGACACACTGATTTCTGAGAAGATGCATTCAATACAGTAGTTTTGCTTCACTAATTATGCTGGGAGAGGTTTGTTACACACACACTCGCGCACACACACAAAAGTATACATGCAGAGGCCATTACATAACATCATAGCAATGGATTGGGAAATGTAGACCCTGCTAAATAAACAACAGCAAGACTGAACCAAAATACTAAACAAAAATAAAATAAAAACAAAAACTAAACATCTTGAAAGTCGCTGCACAAGTACGCATACATTAAGCAGTGCAAAAATTCACTCATGAAGTTAGTTGGAAATTTTCCAATGTCAAATAAACTATTAGAATCCAAAGATTGAAAGTGGAATGCTACATTAAGTTATTCTACACACAGTGAGGCATGAGAAAGCAAATTAAAAAACAAAAAAACCGAGAAGAGGTATCTACTAAACTCACCTGAGTCAGCAGTGTTTCATCAGTTGGAAGCTTCAGATCATCTTTGGTGCCACCACTTTCAGTCAGCAGGCTCAGCTGCAGGATGCAGTCATTACTAACATACATGAAAGAAATGAGATGATCAATAGAGAGAAACAAAGACAAAACGAACATACAAATCCATCCTCAGCTATATCAATCAGCTGATAATCGGTACGCGTAACATGAGGCACCTGTGAGAGACAATATAAACAAAACAGTCGGTGTAAGAAAGAAACACAGAACAATAAGGTACCACCATATTTCAAACTTATAATAACCACATGCTTACATCACAGTTATGAGAAGAAGGCACAATATCCTCAAGCTTCTTTGCTGTGAAAATGTCTATGCCAACAAAGTGACACTTTGCATGGCCATGCTTACCAGTCTTAGAGGTAGAAACCTCCACAACCTAGGGCACAAATCACACAAACTCAACTCTTAGAACAATGTAAGCTTAAAGGATGTTAAAGTTTATTTTGGAAAAGAAACTGCAGGATAATTTATAAATGTATAGAACATCCGCCAAATGAAAAAATATAAATGTCAAAGAATATAGATGATTTGCCAACAGCAGTGAAATATTAACCAAATTGATTTATTTCCTTAATGCCTTCAATTATAAATTAAAACTTCTGGTGGCCCCTAAAGTACAGGTCATCATTAATTTTGGCTGCAAAACATAACAACACGTTCATGGCTCTTGAGTTATACGAATTTATTTGTTTGACATCTCCAAAGAATGCAGACTCACAAAAATGTGCCATATGTTTGGCCTTAAAATTCTGTCATGCACTACTCACAAGATACTTGCAGACCTCTGAATTCTCGGTCAAACAACTATTACACAAAAAAAAAAAGTTACTGAGAAATCTACAAACTTAAATGGAAGCCAATAGTGGAACTTTAATCCACAACAGGAACTCATAAAAATACAAAAAAAACTCTTTGTATCAGGAAAAATAAGTACGCATTCAATCACTTCAGCACAAACGAAAGGTTCAACTTTCTACATCCAAACATCTAATTCCGGGAACAAACAAACACTAAATCAAAAAACCCCATCATCTTTAAATGCAAATTAGGGATCTGGCAATTAGAAACAGAATCAACCGATCACAAACATCTAAAAACACAAAGAAAAGCATAGGACCATGATCGAACAGCGCACCTTGCAGGGCCTGTTCTTGATAACGATGTAGCCGTTCTTCCTGATGGTTCCGGCTTGCTGAGGATACGTCTTCGACGCTCCAGCGTCAGCTTTGGATTCAAAATGGTGCTCCTCGTCCGACATGGCGATGGTTCCTGATAAACAGATATCGATCGGCGTCAAAACTAGCGATCTAGCTCGCCGAAAGGAGGAGACAAAGAGAGAGATCACTTAGGGTTAGGGTTTACCTGGCTGCGGAGGCTGCTGCGAGACGAGAGTTCCTCCCCTTCGAGACGGAGGAGGCCCGGATTTGAGATCTAGGGCTTTCGTTCTCTCCCTAAATATCCGTCCACGTCCGGGATGAATCCTGGCCGTTGATTTGTTGCGACGAATGTACGGCCAGATCTTCATGAGCGGACCACTATGTCAGAATTTTATTTTTTACCCCCGATATATGTCCCAAATTAAATGCGGGAATTTCCATTTGTAAGGGGGTGAGTTTGAAAAACGGCCATGAAAAGGTCCGGGCTCCCATGCGGGCCGTTTGTTTCACCGAAGTGGGCACCGAAATGGCCACTTCCAGCCCACTTCAGTGTGTTTGTTTCACTGATTTGAATCCGGAAGTGATGATGTGACAACTTCTGAGTTCGGCCACTTCGGTGTCTGACTTCAGTTGGAAAAGTCCTGAAGTCACCACTTTAGCCTTCCACTTCAGCCCACTTTGCAATATTTTTCAATGATAAATAAAATAATTATTACTATCGTAATAAAATAATTAAATAACTACTCTCACTAATTAATAATTAAGCATAATATATTAACCGATTTAATTTAATTTAATAACATGGTATTAAATTAATTATGTGATGTACAAAGTTTTTAATTTAATAAATAAATTATTTATTACTATCTTAATAAAGTAATTAAATTATTTAATTAAATCATATGATTTAATTAAATAAATGTAAAAAACATGAAAGGTCAACTTTATCCCTTCACCGAAATGGTGATCATATCCCCACTTCAACCATCCAAACACAGGAAGTGATATCCGAAGTCCAGTTTTCAGCTTGAACCAAACACACTGAAGTGGATAGTTCCAGTTGAACTGTTCACTTCCACCGAAGTGCCACTTCCAAACTTCCACCACTTCGACAATTCACTTCCGAACCAAACGGCCCACTTGTCCGTAATTTCCAAAATAATAATACTAATAAATTTTAAAAAAATAAAAAATAAAATTTTTTAAGTTTATACTTTTCAGATAAATTGCTCTAAAATGAACATATTTATTTGACAACATAATTATTTGAGATATATATTTGATGTGGTTTGACTATGAATAAGTTGCACATTCTTGCATGTGTTCAAATTTGAATTCCCCTCTTTAGTAAAAATTAAAATACCCCAAAAAAATCGGTGCAAATAAACTAAAATATTATTAATTTTAGTTGATGTTTTTTAATTATTTGTTAAGAAATTCCATAATAAACGTATGCAAAATCACTCTCCAAAATTAGGAAAATAAATAAAAACAAATGAAAAATAATATAACACATGAGTTTTAATCATGTTATTTTTTAATTATAAAAATATTATTTTAATAGTAACTTGTGAGTTAAAAAAAAACTAGTTGTTAGAGGTTACTTGTCCCAATTTAACTAATAAAGAAGAAATTTAAACAGCAACTCATAGTTATATATATATATATATATATATATATATATTAATTAGTTTTGTGTTTTAAACAATAACCTCCGTTTGGAAAGTGGATTGATGCCTTGGGAGTGGGAATCACAAGTACCCAGGAATACCACTCTCATGTTTGGTAACTAGCTTATGAGTGAACAGTAAAATTTTATGGGATTGGTATTACAAACTTGGGTGTTTGTCACTCTTGAGAATTTTGAGAGGCTTCCCATTCCTTAATTATAAAAATACCATTATACTCTCCATATATAAAATGTTTAATACTAATAAATCATGTTCGACATTTATTTATTTAATAAACAAATAATTGTTAAATTATATAATTTGTTGATTATAATTATAAAAAATAAATAAGATATTAAAAATATTAAATAAAAATAAAACGTGTTATTTATTAAATGTTAAGTTATATTAATTAGATGAAATAATTTAATAACAAAATTATTTACATGTTATATTAAAACATGTAATTTATTAATTGGTACGTTATATTTTATTTAATAACAAAATTATTTACACATTATAATTTAATAGTTACATTAATGGTTAAGTTATATGTATTTATACATTATATTTATTAATATAGTAAAATTTTCTTAAGTTATATTAATTAGATAAAATAATTTAATAAAAATAAATTAAAATAAATAATTAAATATATTACAAATATTTAATAATAATTATGTTAATTATTAATTGTTAAATATAAACTATAGTTTTGTAAAATGTCATCATATTTATATGAAAGTGCATAAGTGTAATTCTCTTATATTTCTCAATTACTTTTTCCATTCCTAACTCTCATTCTGTTCAACCAAACAACTTTATCATTATCCTCCCATTTCCCCGTATTCTCATTCACATTCCTACTCTGCAATCTAAACGGCCCCTAAGTGGTGGTCACCCTCTACCTTAATGCTTTGCTTGGATGGGGGTTTTATAGGGGGTTTATAAAGTATGGTAAAGGATGGTAAAGTATGGTAATGTATGGTTTAGAGAAGTTATGAATCATACTTTGTTTGGGAGGAAGGTATGGTAAAGTAAGGTTTTCAAACTATGTTGTATTTGGTTTGAAGGTAAGGTAGAGTAAGGTTTATTCCGAAATGACAATAATGCCCTTTGAATATTAAAATGCATATAAATCAAACATATTAATTTTAATATTATATTTTTGTTTATTAAAACTATAAATGCTATTTTTTTAGTCCAATTACAAACATAAACACATATTAATTCAATGAGTTCATACATTTATATAATTAACTGTGGGATCGAAAATACGCGCCCTGGCGTCGTGTCGGTGAAGTGACACCAGGAGATATACCGAATCACAAATGTTATTTTATTTTATTTTATTCTGTGGACTCTTCCATTCCCAATAGAGGCAAGCCTCTATTATTAATTACCTCAGATTAAAATCCTGGGAACCTCCGATTAAGGGTGCTTCGAGTATAAGTAAAGACAAAGTATTGCAAACTATAAATTTCATGATTTATTTCATATACATACTACAAATTTGATTATTATTTTATTATTATTATTAAATTTTTTTTATATTTATTTATTTATTTATTTTTATTATATATATATATATTATTTTTATTATTTATATATTTACATATATATATATATAGACTGTTGCTTGTGCCTTGTCACCGCGTTGCATGTCTTGTTGCCGTCTTGAAATATTTAACTCATTATCGCTTTAGAATGGGTATTTTATTATCATTCCATATATTTTGCTTCAGCTTGCTTTTCACATCAGACAACAGTCTCTTTTTTTTTTAGCTGTATATTTATAAGAAATGCAAGCTTAGTCTGCTTCCTGTCTTTTCCATGTTCAAAAAACGTTTTTTATAGCCCATCATCTTGGTCATGTGACCCAAATAATCCATTATTTTTTTTTGAGGAATTTGAGAATGAGTTCATTGACTTCATCTGGGAGCTGCTCATGAACAAAGTGATTACCTTCTTCAATGAACTTGATTTCCAGATTTGGCACAAAGTGTTTGACCATGCCACTCCTGATGTAATCCTCAAATCCTACAAGTTTGAGAACAAAGTCTTTCCATCCCATTATCAGCAGTGCAGGTACCTCAAATTTTTTTTTTTTTTTTTTTTTTTGATTTGTTATGCCTATGAGTTCTTTCAAGGACCTGTAGGGAATCTGGAAAGCAAACCGAAACCCAGATTTTTTATACAGAGACGCATAAACATCCAGATCTTCTTCATTGAACCATGGCGGCAGAGGCGTAGAAAGATCCACGAGGTCCATGATCTCATGATCCTCCTTCGCGTTCGGGAACTCACTGCCGGAAAGAGGATGCAGATGTTCCGCACCACCGTCTTCACATCCAGCCGTCCGAAGCCCGCCTCCGCTTGACCCGGCATCCGCCATCTCGACAAATAGTACCCTTTGGGGAGCTCTGTGAACAACGCCGAGTTATCATCCGCGACGAAGGGTATTCCCAAAGTCACGATGCCGGAGACGCTGTCGGGATACTGGAGCGCGAAGGAGTAGGCCGGAAGCGCCCCGAAATCCTTGACCACGATGAAGGCCTTGGGAATTGAGAGGTAGTCGAGGATGGCGAAGAGGTCGTCGGTTAGGTCCTTCCAGGTTGGTGCAGTGATTGGAATTGCATTGGCTACTTTTTTATTCTTTGGGTTTTCCTCCTTTTGTAATCTATTCACCACAGATTCAGCTGTCCTGGACATTGCCTGATCTGGAGTCTGGGTAAGAAATCATATTTGAGATATCTTGTGTTAGAACCTCGCCGGAGAGACAACACACACACGTTGCCGGTGAGATCACGGCCAACACACACAAGAAAACTCACGCGAACACAATGCACACGATCTTGTTATGGTGCTGCTAAATTGGCACTCTTTCTGGACTCTATTGCTCCGTTTATATAAGCTATTACAAGGAAAGAAATCAAGGCCTCTCAATCAAGCAAAAAATAATCACATGTCTAATTAAGCTATCTACCAAACAATCACACGCCTAATTTAAGCTATCTACCAAACAAAGCAAATACTAAACTTAGCATCCAAGGATTATTCTCAACATCTTGTCCGAAATGGGACTTTAATAAAATTAACCATCCCTCATGATTTGAGCATGTGCAGTTTGTCAGTGTTTCCCAACCTATCAATGCCCTTGCATTTGTGTTCGATGGGCTTTATTATGGCGTATCAGATTTTGCATATGCAGCATACTCTATGGTGCGCACTTCGGCTTTCATTATGTTTGATTTGCCTCTCCATTTTGTCCATTGTGTTTTATGCATGAAGTAATATTAATAAGGAAGTCAGGAGCAGGTTTTAGTGGGACTCATTGCTTCACTTTTCTTTCTAACTGCTGTTCCAAATTTCGGTCTTGCTGGAGTCTGGACAGGACTCATTCTTTTCATGAGTTTGTGAGCAGGTGCTGGATTTTGGAGGTAAGAAAACAAGCTGGATTTTGAGAACAAATATTTATTTTCAGTTTTGCATGAAAATTAAAGACATAAATTTCCCAGGTTAGGAACCAAAGGGGGACCATGGAAGATGGTATGCTCTGAGACAGAGGTTGGCACGATGGAAAAATAAGATAAGCCCAAACAAAAGATATATTTGCTGGGAGGATAGGTTGGGACTCAGATTTGTTAGTACAGTACATCTGAAGCTCAGGTGAATCTATTGGTTTATGGTAGAAAGGGTGGTAAATGTTGGGAATGTACAGTATGGGGCAGAAAGTAAAAGATTCTGTGTTCAATGGACGTCAAGCTAACTGGACCCACAGATGCAACTGCTATCACTATCATGAATAAACAAAGTCAGATTCATAAAGAGAAATGCCCATGAACGTTCCATGTTTATGTTGAACAACACCTATAAATTGGTACAGACTTGCGCTGAAACAGTGGTTCAGACTATCAGTTGGAGATATTGCTTACCAAGCTAATTTCATCAGGGAGTGCAAGAGGGCATTTTTCTTTTTTATATCACTAATGTAAATATTATTTACCAGGCACCTGATGTTTACTACCATTTGTCTATTACTTGTTGCATTCATAGCATTTTTTTTGACCTGAATGAGCACAGCCAATGGAGATTGCTTTCCTTTATTATTTATACGGAACTTATGAAATCCAATCCAGCAAGTTAATGTTTCATGGTGCGCTTTTATTCATTGCTGGAGATGTATTCTTCTTTTGAATTATATGCAGGCAAAGTTAAGGAAGCAGTTCCTGATCCTTGGGGCTAAAATACTAACCACCCACCTTTTGCCAATTGTTTCTTGTAAACCCATTCTTTGATTCCTTCTTGTCCGCTAATTATTGTAATCATTTAGTATTCTTTTGACTGGCTTTGGAGGTTGCTTCTGTTGTTATTGCATTTAAGTTCTCTGTACTTTTCATCTTATGCAGGCCAAGACAACGCTGCGTTTTGTTTTGACAATTGCACCATGACAAAGGTTCATTACGCACACTTAATGTGAATTTCTTACACCCTTTGTATCACACAATCTATATTCTTGTTATTGCAGCTGTAAATTGGAGCAAGAGCAAGGCCAAACAGGTATACTCTGTATACTGGTGGTGGTTGATGCAGAGCTCTGAAACTGAAGTAAAAGGTATGAATTATGAATCATCACACAAGCAAATTAATATGTATGTGAAATCCTCTACCGTAACATATACAATTGGTGCTATGCTAGGTATTGATGAATTATGAAAGCGCTGCATGTCTATCCATAGACATAAACGCCTGTCCAGACCCACCCAGCGCGGCAGGTGATGAGAGTACTTGATCGTCTCCCACACCATTGCTGGACTTCTTTCTTTCTCGGTCACTGCGTGTGTACTGTTTTCCGCTCTGAATATTCAACCGCGAAGATGACAGGAAGAAACTATGAGCGCAGTAGGCGAGAAGGAGCCAACAGAGAAAGATCGCGACACCACCACCATAGCTCCCCATCTCAAAGCACCGCGAGCGAACAAGCGAGAGAGAGAGAGAGAGAGAGAGGGGGACGGCTCGGAACTGCCGACGGAGGAGGGATATTCCACCCTCGCAGCCGTCGGCATCACTATAGTAGCGGTAATAAGCGTTGATGAACGGGGACGGCAACAGTGACGGTGACGGCGACAATGACGACAGACGGCAACCTTTTATATATATGTGTGTGTAGTGCAGAAGAAAGAGAGGAAAAGAGAAAGATAAAAGTATGAAAACCTTCCTCTCCTCCTCCTTTGATCTTCTTCTTCTTCCTTATTTCTCTTTTTGTTTCCAGGACTTTGGAATAAGAAGAAGAAAGGGAAGCATTGGAGAGGAGAATAAGGACAAGGAAACAAAAAGCATAATGGTTGCCCCTCGTGATGAAAACCACCCTCAGATCGTGACCAAAAGCCACCCATGCACGTACCCACTTTCTTTTATAATAATATATTATATTTTTTTATTATTATTATTATTATCATAATGGTGGATCATGGATGCATGGCATGCCCCCACGTCCCATTTTTTTTATTATATATATTTTTTTTAATTATATATATATATATATTTAATATATATTAATATATATACATATATTAATTAATTATTTTTTTTAATAATAATAATATTATATTTTTTTATTTTATATTTCATTATTATTATTATTTTATTATCATTATTTTTTTTATTTAATTTTTATTTAATTTAATTCTAATTTAATTTTTTTAATTAAAATTTTTTATTTTAATTTTAAATTTCACTTTATCTTTATATATATATATATATATATATATATATCTTTTATTTAACTTTGTTTTCTTTATTTTTATTTCAATTTGCTTCTTTATTATTTATTATTATTATTATTATTTTTTAATTTTATTTCGTAATTTGTATTTTTGGAATTTGAATATCTTATATTGCCTAGAGATTTGTGCTCTTGGCTGATCATGAGATTTGTATATTTAGATCGCCTCGAGATTCGTACTCTAAGGCTGATCTTGAGATTTGAATATTTTTAGATCGCCTCGAGATCGGTGCTCTCGGCTGATCTTGGGATTTGAATATTTTAGATCGACTCGAGATCTGTGCTCTTAGCTAATCTTGGGATTTGAATATTTTAGATCGCATCGAGATCCGTGCTCTCGGCTGATCTTGGGATTTGAATATTTTAGATCGCCTCGAGATCCGTGCTCTCGGCTGATATTGGGATTTGAATATTTTAGATCGCCTCGAGATCTGTGCTCTTAGCTAATCTTGGGATTTGAATATTTTAGATCGCCTCGAGATCCGTGCTCTCGGCTGATCTTGAGATTTTAATATTTTAGATTTCATCGAGATCTGTGCTCTTAGCTAATCTTGGGATTTGAATATTTTAGATCGCCTCGAGATCCGTGCTCTCGGCTGATCTTGGGATTTGAATATTTTAGATCGACTCGAGATCTGTGCTCTTAGCTAATCTAGGGATTTGAATATTTTAGATCGCATCGAGATCCGTGCTCTCGGCTGATCTTGTGATTTGAATATTTTAAAATAATATCCATTTTGTTTATCTTAATAATATCCTAATTCCATTACAATTTGAATGTATATAATTAAGATAAACCTATTAGGATATTAGAATTTTTAAGATAAACCTATTTGTATTAGGATATCAAAAATTTTAAGATAAACCTATTTTTATTAAAATTAGGATATCAAAATTTTATATAAACATTAACATGTCAAACTCTAGTGTTTGTATACATGTATTTGTATATATAAGATTGAGACTAGCGAATCCTACCATATGAAATTTGCAAAAATAACATAACAAAGTTACCTAATGAGTTATCATGTAAATAGGACACATAATGTAACTCACACCAAATACCAATTTGTTCATAGATAATAAAGTAGTCAACATGATACAATTCACACTTACATCAATTTCTCAACAATAGGGTAAAAGTTTTGGTAGGCCACCAAACTTTGGTCAATTATCAAAAAGGTGTCCCAACTTAAATTTGAATCAAAACGGTTACCCATCTTTAATTTTCTTTCACCGGGAGGCTACCCGAGGGATTCCAGCATCTCAGTGGTGACGTGGCGGCCACGGGTAGATTGCCATGTCAGCGCTGACGGAGGATTTCCGGCTTCCACGTCACCACTGAGATGCTGGAATCCCTCGGGTAGCCTCCCGGTGAAAGAAAATTAAAGATGTGTAACTGTTTTGATTTAAATTGAAGTTGGGACACCTTTTTGATAATTGACCAAAGTTTGGTGGCCTACCAAAAAATTTACTCCTCAACAACAAAAAAAGTTCACATAATAACCTCCACACTTTCATAAGTGTCATTCACTATAGTTATTGCACTTAATAAAAACCCAACACTTAAAGCAACGAAACATCGGGCAAGACATCATTGTGACGACATTGTAACCGGTGCAATTGCCCTGATAAATTAAAACAAAAAATCAACACCAATTATATTCATTAACTAATAGAATAGATAAAAATAAATACATTAGTATGACAATTATGTAATTTAAATAAAAAAATAGTTTGGTGTCCAAATGAAAATAAAAACATAAAAAAAATACTAACCTTTCATTTTAGCTATATGATCAATCAACAATACCCATTAGATCCAACAAAATCGATTTACGATCCTCAACCGGGCATCTAATCACACTTTCTAACATTTTGGAGTCCTTGACAAGGAACACATATGCTTTCCTGAAAAGAGATGGTGGTATACCTATGTCCTTAAGCATACCCCATATATCAAAATCTTGAAGTACATCCCGATTTGCAACACATTTTTCCAAGATGTTTGTGGATTTTTCTATGGTTGCATTTGTTTGAAGCATTGCATTGGTTGATTGAATGAGAGCATTAGCTACCCCATCAAGGGATGTGGCCAAGATAACATCTTCATGATTATCACTTCTTTTACCTCTTCTGGCCCTAGATGAACTTGGAGTCTCAAATTGTGATGTTTGGTTTGGAGGTGAAGCTTCATCCTCAACTTGATTCGGATATGTAGCCGTATTTTCATTGTCACCCAAATTCTCCAAATTTGCTTCATTTTGATAAACCATTAAATCAATATCATCGATTGTATCCCCCGGATTAGGACCACATGAATTATTTCCGGAATTTTGAAGTCTTCTTCTTCTCATCTCCGAAGAGGTCTCGGCATGTTGCCCGGTTGCCCTATCTTGTCCATAAAGTTGAACCAACTTTTCATAATTTCTAACACATTTATTCCTCCATTCGACGGCTTCGGGTTTAGCCTACATATTTTTAAATATATCACAAACATGACATGCATATAAAACCAATTGTCTCAATTAATAAATAAACTAACCTCAATTAGGTGTTGCCACACCTCTGGCTCGGCACTCCACATTTCCGTTGTTGGACTCCATGCAAATCCGCTCATTCCATTTTTAAAAATGTCATAACATCGAGTAAATGGTCTTTTTACATTTTTCATGCGATTTTGTATTTTTTCTGTCTATTGGCTTATCGGGGAATTTACCTTTTATCTCGTTAACTATATTATCCAATGCATGTGTAGTGAAAGTTCCCCCAATTCGGTTCCCCATTGCTTGTTGGTGCAAATATGCAAATATGCATCACAAGGGTCCATATGCATGTGGTGTTTGCATCATTAGTGTTTGAAATTGTTTTCCTCTTTGTCATTTTTTTAGCTACATCAACAAAGAAAAAACACACACACACACACACACACATTTGATAGATTAACAATATGCCTATAATTAACATCAAAAAATATTACATATACAATTCATATTTATTGCAAATTGTGTATAGCAAGAATATTACATATACAATTTACATTTACATAAACCAAATATATCATTGAAATCAACTCATATAACTCAGACAATAAATTACTTGTGCCAATTATTTCATTTGAAGCAATTCATATAACTTATTAATGATATGATATTAGTAAATGACCATAGAACCATTTAATACATATCGTTGAAATAAAAAAAATACATAATACGACATTAACGAATTACATCATTCCACATAATTAACCCACATTTCCGCTGCTATTTCATCTCTAATGATCTCCCCTTGAATAGTTTCTTCATTATTCTCCCCACTAGCACGATATTCATCTCCCGCTTCATCCCGAATTTCATTATCAACTTGGGCAATTAGTGCTTCATCGGGATTTACCCCCATCAAATAGTTATGCAAAATACAACATGCAAAAATGATTTCTTTATGTGTTTCCAATCCATAATGAGGCTCGGTTGAACTTGCTATTATAGGAAAACGTTTTTTAAGAACACCAAATGCTCGTTCAATGGCACTATACAATGACGCATGACGAAGATTAAATAATTCACGTGGATTTCTTGGAGGATTTCTTGAATATTCTTTCAAGTGATATCGCTCCCCTCGGTATGGTGTAATAAGTCCACGTCTCAACATGAATCCCGCATTAACAAGATAATATTTCCCTATAAAGATAATAAACTTTCTTATTATGTGAGTGTATATTATGAATTTTGGACAATATTGCGTAGTACTTATAATACCTTCGGGAATTCTTAGTGGATAAGGTATACTTAGAGCATTCTTTATGATTCTTGAATCAGATGCTGTTCCTTCCCACCCAGGTAACACATACGTGAATTTTAAGTCAAATGTACAAGCCGCCAACACATTTTGTGTTGGGTAATCCTTCCTACCACGATATTTGGGAGTTTCGGCACTTGGAACTTTGACAAGAATATGTGTTCCATCAATAGCACCAATACAATCCTGACATTAAAAAATTTGATATTTTATCTCTACATGTTATCATATTTGTATTAAAGTTGTAATTTCATAAATATATGATTACCTTGAAATATTGATGGAATCTGTTACTGTTGAATATCTCTGAAGGAATTTGTGACCCATCAGGTTGTGTCAAATATTTGTCCTCCAACTCTATTATAGCTTATAATACATTATGAAAATGGCGAAAAGTGGTCTCACGAGAACGCCGGAAAAAAAAGAGAGTTCACGATGGGTAACATTATGACCTAACACGTAAAGTGTTTTTGCAACTTGCTCCTCGACCGATACGTGTAAAGTTGGTCTAAGACCACCATCTCTAACTAACATATCACATAACCCAAAGAAAGCCGAAGAACTCATTCTAATCATACTATGACATAAATCACTTGAAAGTAAGTGAGACATTAATTCATCTCTTGCTCGGTCGCCTTCAATCCGTATCTTATGTGTGATTTGATCTCTGCTTTGTCTACGTTCATTCCGACGTCGCATAAGCGAACTAATTATGGCAATAACCACTTGAGCTGTTGCTAAATGTTGCATGCGGTGCAATTTCATGACAGGATTATCCACGATAATTCGTACAAGAAGCATTTTAGTTAATGCCATTTGTTCATCGTCCATCTAAGGATGAAAGGTTTACTCATAAATGCGTGATGTAAATATATATTACAAAGGAAAAGAAATATTCGTACAGGAATTAAAATATAACAAAACCCATAATTAATCATTTATAACCCTCCATTAAGAGGTGGTATTATTATACTAAGCAGAAAGGAAGAAGAGAAAATTTGTCTGTACTTTTCCTACCATCATTAAAGTATTTCATATTATTCAATATCAGTTTTTAAAATATAATTAACCATATATTTCAGTTTTTAAAATATAATTAAAATATAATTAATCATATATTTCAGTTTTTTCAGTCATTGGGCATTACAAATTTGTATTCAATATTTTCCTACTATCATTGAATGTTGAGTCACTTATGTTAAGGTGGAAGCATTTGGCTGGTATAACTACTGTTGATATTTTTTTTTGCACCTATATGATGCAATAATCTTGTTCTTTCTTCAAAAAAAATATATTGTTTTGGTGAAATAGCTTGTGCTCTTGCTGTTCAGGATCTATTCTATGACTTACCATAGGAGACTTTTGTTATGTTATATAGGCATGTGGACATTTTGGATTTCGAAATTGTACTATAGAGTATATACTTGCAAATCATTTGTAACCATGCTCATTATATTGTCACACATTGTGCATGTCAGGTAATTTACCTAGCATTTCAGATGAGTTGAAGCAAACGAAGATCTCCAAGTGGACAGCAACCTATGTGTCCAGATGGATGGCGATCATGTATTCTATTGATGACCAAGTATCATAGGTGTGCAAAGAGAATTTTTGTTCTTCTACTCATTCTTCCCCTCTTCCATTGAATTATCAAAATTTTAACTGCATTTGACACTGAAGAGAATTAAGGCTACCTTTGATGGCACTTAATAGGCTAATTTTGCATAATTATTTGTAATATTCGTGAAGGTTAGAGAGGTCTTTAATGTAGCTATAAATTCAGTATTGTCAAGAAAGTCTTTTGCAATCTTTTTTTTTTAATGAACAAGCTTTCAGTAAGGTTTCTTTCTTCTACAGGGTTGATGTTACTCTCTGATGAAAATATTATTTCTCCATGACTGATTAGATGAATAACTCTACAAAAAATTCATCAGAACAAAGAGATCCAAAATTCTATACTAGTCTAGCAAGATCACAAAAGGAGAACAATCCATAGTACCACTCCAGCATCAAAATGCAAATACTAGTGAGAATCAAATCAGTGGATTTAGCTTAGAAAAAAAAGAATGAAACTTACTTCAAGATGTTGTTCAAATGTGAAGATAAACAACAACACCACCACCAACAACAGCAAAGAGTATCAAAACTTGAAGGTTCTGAAATGTGAAAAAAATGAAGATCAAAACTGGGAAAGTATAATAAAAGGCTCTGAAATTTTTAAAAGCTTGAGGAACAAACTCTAGTTTCCACATACCTTTGCTTGAACTAAGAGATTTGATGGACTCCGGTGAAGGTCCGGCGAAGCTTGGCCGGATTGTGGAGCCGGTGGAATCGCAGCAGAATTTAGGGCTTAGAAATGAGAGAGGAGAATGTACAGGGGTGAGAGATGATTTAAATGTAAATTTGGGAAATGTGAAAGTGTATTTTTGTCTAATGAAAAATTGAAACTCTCTCAACCTCCCATTTTGGAGGGTTGAGAAATGAGAGTAAAATGAAGGTTTTCAAACCTCTATTTTACCCTCTAAAACCTTACCATCTATAAAACCATGCATCCAAACAAGGTTTGCCCTCAAACTATACTTTATAAAACCCCCTAAAACCCCCCATCCAAGCAAAGCATAAGGAGTTTAGTAGGTAAGGATGTAAATGGAGTGGAGAATCCCCGAAATAACTCCCTGCGAAATAGAGAATGGGAAAAAATCCCTCCCCAACTAGCGGCGGTGATGGCGAGGCAGAGAATACTCTCCCCAACCCACTCTCCAGGGAGATTCCCTGATTTTTTAAATTATATATAATTAATTAATAAAAAATAACTTATATAATTAATTTTATTTATTAAAAAATTTTAATATTAGAATTACATGGTAGATATGGTTTTCATATCATTTTATTTTTAACTTTGATATTATTTATAATTTTATTTTGAATTTATAATTTATTGAAGATGGAGTTATCATATTAAGATGTTAGCCGTAGTGGATTCTCAATCTAAATAATTGAAATAATAAAAAAAATTAATGAAAATATTAAATTATTGTACTAGTTTGTGTATTACAAAATTTATTAATAAATTTATATTTTTAATTTACTTACAAATTTTATGTTATTTATAATAATTAACTTATTGTTTCATCATCCATTATATTATATTTATTTTGAAAAATATTTTGTATATAAATATGTTATTAAAAAAAAAAATGATGGGCCGGGGGATTTCTGACCTGTGGGAAATTTTGAGACCGGGATCCCACCGCTGGAAAGAGGGGGCCCTCGTCATGTCTCTTGCATTAATATTCGAGATGTATAAATAAAAAAACTTATAACAATAATTTATTTATTTATTAATAAAGAATTCAATGTATGTTGTGCAACGTCTATGATGAAGACACGTGGCTTTTGTGATCCGCAAAAGAAGGCGCACGATGCGGGCCTTTGAAGATCAAATGCGCATCTCTTCCTCTTATCCGTCTAATTCTATTTTTCTTGGTAGCTATTTCCCTCCATGTCCTTCCCCCCGCTCGAAATCAACAGGAAGATTTCGATTTAGGGTTTTGTTTCGATTTAGCTTCCACTTGGTATTGCTTTTCTCTTACTCTTCTTGCTGTTCATTCATGAGAAAAATCTCTGCTTGTCGTTGTTTGGAAGCCCAATTGATCGGTGGAAGAGAGGGATAATTGTTTCTCTTTTTTTTTTTTTTTTCGAATTTTTGGATGGTGATGAGGAATTGCAAGTTTTTTTTTTGTTAATTTAAGTGAAATTTGATCTGATCTTTGATTGATTTTGTTCTGTAGGCATGGTTGGGGTTGGAATTTAAAGAAAAAAGGCTTTTATTGGGGAAATGAGTGTGATTCAACCTTTTTTTTTGGTTGGGTTTTGGGGGTATGAACGTTGAATTTGGAAATTGTGCTTTTTTTCCTACAATTTTGATATTCATTTAGTTTCTATTTAGTGTTTTGTTGTTCATTTGAATTTATATTAGGACTTGTTTTTAATCTAAGAAACCAAATCTCTTCCATTTTTTAACATAATCATAGTCACTAAATCCTTGCATAGAATTCCATAGATTTTATTGTGTTGAGATTCACATACATTGATTTCCTTAGTGCATGCATTGATTTCGTTACAGCGAAAATTGTTCACGTCCTTTCGAGAAGATTACTTGCTCATGGTGAAGGTTGTCAATGCTGGACCTTTTTATGTTTTTTATTCTGTAGGTCTGTTTTGTTGCTTACAGGATTGTGTGGTTGCAATTGATCAGTGTTGCAGTGCAAGATAGTTCTTGAGTCTGTATGGGAACCAGCAGTTAAAAGATACCACGAAGAATTGAAGGTTCTTTGGTTCCAAACGATGCGAGGTGCTATGATAAGCACTTTCTCTGCTTCAGCACATGGAGGTAGTTATCGAGCTGCTGCTTTATCAAGAAGTGATATAAGGCTGTTGAATAGGAGATATGGGTCTTCCAAGAGTGAGGGTCCATGCCTTTGGCGCAAACGTTTCCTGAGATTACAATCAGCAATCTCAAGTAGGTCAAAGGGATTGGGAAGGGTGAGAGCTACTTGGTTATTTAGGGGAAATGACAAAGGGATGGATGCGAACGTGGAGCACAGTGAGACTGCTAATGAAGACATTTTGATATTCTTTTTTCAGTTGGATCTGGAGACTCGAATACAAGTATCACTGTCACTCTTTTCTCATTTTCCTTTTATTTTGATTACGTTAGATGGCAAATTTGTGTAGCGTAAATATAAAATATTTATTGAAGATAGCTAGTGGCATGGTGCTTTTCTTATATATGTAAGACTGCATAATATCATCTGGTGGTCTCATCTGTACCATTGAAGCTGCTTCTTTTTCTTTTTTCTTTTTTTATAATGATGTTTGACTGACATATTTTTTATCATCTTCTCCTGATGGGCTTTATGATGCAGTATGCCCTGAATACGGAACAATTTGATGTAGCTCAGCAATTAAGAGAGAAGTTGGCTCAGGTATGGAACTTTCAAATTATTTTTTGTCTGGTCAGTTTTTTCCAAACATAGTTTCTTTACCAATTGAAGCAGTGAACTGTTTTTGTGTGCTGAATGCTGAATGTCATACTGCCTCATTTTTGGAGGCAGGTTGAAACAGAAATAATCAAGCAACGGGACGCTAGAAGAGGTTCATCGTCAAAGAGTGAAGCTCAAGATCAGGCTTTACATATTTTACGTCTCCGGTGAGTTCCCCAATTTATTTATATTCTCTAGCTAACATTATAGCTTGTGCAGGACATGGCCATCACTTCTGCTTTGGGTGATACTAGTATGATGTTAATATTTGTTCCTGAATGTGTTCATATTTTCTTCTTTCTTTGCAGTGCAGACATGCAAAAAGCTATTGACAGTGAAAACTATGATGTGGCTGCCCAGTTGCGTGATGAAATTTCGAAACTTGAGGTTAAAAAAGAACCTGATGCATCCTTGTTTTCTGCTGATTATCTCAAAAATTAGATCCTACAGCTTGGGTAGCCGTCATTAGAGGAATACCCTTGACCATGTAAGGTTTTAGGTCAGCTGATGCAATTCTTGTTTGCAGGCTGAGTCTTTGGCTGCTTCTGCTAGAGCTCTTGCTTATGCAAATGTGCAGTATGCATTTCGATTGGGACAAAAAGTAAAGCATAAAATATTTGGTGAGTGCTTCTTGGACCACTCCCTCTGTGGCTTCTCTTTGACATGTACATCTCTTTGTTGAATTTGGAAGTTTCTTGGACCTTTGTTGAATTTGCTTCGAGTGTCTGAATACTGGTGAAAGTGAGGTTGTCATCCAACTATAGTTTCTCCATGTGATATTGGCATAGAGAAAGGTGAGAAAAATCTCCTGTGCAGCATAACAACCTTTTCCTCTTGTGGAATCATTATCTCTGACAACTGCTTTGAAGATGTGTACTTTACATTTATGTAGGCTCTGTTCTTTATGTTTTGCTTTTAGTACTCATGGCTGAAGTTCAGTAATGTTTATCAAGATCCATTGCTACGCACTAATGGTTTCTTCATTTTTGACACTGCATTTTCACAGGTTATCGAGCAGTAATTTGCGGCATGGATCCTGTATGCTGCGAATCAAGTTCATGGATGGAGGTTGCAAATGTTAATAGGTTGTCTCAAGGTCCTAATCAGCCATTTTATCAGGTTAGTGGTATTCTTGACTAGATACTTCCATATCAGTATTAATTAGCAACTTCCTAATTAAGTTCATGAACTTCCTTATCAGAGACAACTTTTTCTTTTAGTGGTGTTAGACTTAATAAAATTTTCTCCACTCTGTTGCAGGTCCTGGTTGATGTGCATGTGGATCCAAACTTGCTTGTCGCATATGGTTTGTTTACATTGATCAAGCTTCAGTATTGGCATTTAATCTGTTTTGGTTTAGTGCTGAATTTAGGTGTTCACCCTATATGCATACCATTGCCTTACAAGAACATATTGATTAATCATGCCAATGCTTTTGGAATCCTTTTGATGGTTTATACATAAATTGTGCCAATCTTTTGTTAAATCTGGATGTCCATGTGTAGTAATTGGTGCTTTCTTTTTCTATAGTTACCTTGTGTGACTAATATCCTGTTGATAATTTTCTTCCAGTTCCTGAGGAGAATCTGTTAGTCACTGAAGAACCAGACAGAGTGAGTTCCAAAACAACTAGTTCATTGGCTGATGAAGTTTCTGACCCTAGCTCTATCAATCTGTGTTGCAGGATAGGTTTGACCACCCATACCTTTCATTTCTATTTTATGGAATGGATACTGCCGGAGATTTCATCCCGATAAAGCAGCTTCGCGAAAAGTACGGCAAGCCTCGCCATGAAGTTCCTGCAGAACCCAACGAGGACAGTGATGAGAATGCTTAGGGTACAATATCTATGATTTTTTTTTTTTGACTCTTATAAACACTTACATTGATTTAAAATGTCCATTTGATTGATCCTATTTCTCCTTTTTTATATGATTTCAGCTGTTTCTGACACTGGGGCAGCTGTTTTTGACAGTGAAGACGGTCTTCAAGTTGAGGGAACAAGAGAATTTGGAATTAAACAGAAACTGTATATATTGCCTATTTTTGTATATATGAATGTTAAACTCTTAAATTTTTTTCCCGCAACTGAATCAATTCCCAAAGACATTAGTTTGTATTGTTCCAGTTATCTGATTAATACTTGATGAATATACTCTGTTGATTTAAATAAAATTATAACTGTGCTCACACTGTCTGTGCGCTATCTTGCAAGAGATACTGTCAATTTGTGTCATCAAAATCTATACAAACTGTCTTGCTCAAAAAAACAGATAAAATGTACAACCTGTTTCTAAGAATTTAACTCTCAATGCAGGTGGATCAAAGTCTTTGCGGTCTGTTAGAAATAGTACTGGAATAAGCATGAAAGTTTAAGCCAAAGGTGCAGCAACACTTCCCGGTGGACACCGTGGCCTCCGGCATCGCCTTGTTGTCCTTCCCCACCCAACGATGTTCTTATCATCGGCCACAGGCTTGTCATTCTTTGGCTCTGATACTGGCTCCACTACGGGCAGGCTTCTAGGCCGTCCTCTCCCCCTTGTTGGCGCCTTCCTCCTTGTCGGACTTGCCTGCGGCCAAGGTTCACCAGCAGACCTTGCCAGTCCTTCAATGGTCTTCAGGTCTTCGATAACTTCATGCCTCGATAGTGTTGCGAGGCCTGGCAATATATCTTTCTGAAAGTCTCTTTTCTGTCGCCTCTTCCTAGCAGAGCCTCGTCGCGGCTTTGTCAGAAGCAGCAAAGCAGCCGAGCCCTTCCATTCTTCTTTGTGGTCGTCTTGTCCCTGGGAATCACATTGTAACTCTTCCACCTTCATCTCTTCAAGCTTCAATGTCGTCGATTCAAATGGATCAAGCCCATCATCATCTAAAGATTCAGAGCCAAGACAGCCTTCCCCCTTCAGCTCCTTCTCCATGTCGGATGACAACACAACCTCTGCAAACCAACTCAATGCATCAAATTCAGTTACCAGTGTCTCGTGGCATGTAAGTTTGCCAGCATTGTTGAATGTGTCCTGTGAAATGGTGAAAATGCTCTCTGCTGCTTCTCTGATGTATTGTTCATGCAAGCTCTCAGTTTTGTTCAAACAGTCCGCATTGAAGTTATAATCTATTTCTGCAGATAGATCTTCTGCCTGACAAGTGACTGGCGCTTCCAAATCAATATCTAGAATGATTTTCGGTGGAGAACTCGAGGAATTCAGGTTGATCTGATTCCTAGAACTTCTACTTCCAGAGGCTTTTTCAAACCGAATTCCTGCCCCTTCATTGCTCTTCACATTGTCAGTTAAAAACCTTGTCTGAATGTCACTTTTTTTGATTGTCTCAGCAAAAGGGAACCCAAGAATTCTTTTACTGGACAGAGACTCCGATTTCTCATTCATTTCCGAAGTTTGTTGTAATTCATGCAGACTATATGTGAAGAGACCCTTACCATTACTAGGTTTGCTCACAAATCCTGAAGATGTTGTTGCACAGTTAGCCAGCAGCTGAGTATAACTCTGTGCAGCATTTCTTTCACAATTTGGTTTCTTTCTCAGCCAAGAGATTCCTCCTGATGATTCTTCATGCTTTCTCAAAGTATCTTGTTTGGTGGCGAAGCCATCAACAGTGTCACTTGGGCAGGCTTGGTTCAGATTCAAATCCTTTGCAGACTTAACATCAATGCAGTGCAAACTCTTAAAACATTTCTGCAATCTGTGACCTTCGGATGTCCCAAAAGCGGAACTACTATGATTGCTGTTTCCGTTTGGCTTATCGGAGGTCAATGATGTGTGGTTGGCGCTATTGTGATTGAACTGCAAATTCATTGTTGAAGGTTTATTAAAGCAAGGAAGTGCTTGAACTGCAATAGGTACGTGGCTTATTTTATTCGTCGGCTTTCTCCAAGATGAATGTACTAGAGAATGACTCTCATTTGTTCGATTTAGTTTCAATTCTACCACTTCAGAGGCTATTGGTGCCTTCTCATTGTAGAGATGCGGACTGAAAGAATTGAGACAGGAATGGCTTCGCCCTGTAATATCAGACAAATAAAAATTATTGGATCCATACGATCTCACAAACAATTAAACATAAACATATTTTCGAAGAAAATCCAAGTCTTACCAGAATCTTTTCCCAAGAAAGGCAATTCCTTTAAGGAGCGTTCTATGTCCTTGTCTCTTTGATGGCTTCGGGCAGTTGTTTCTGTTTGCAGAGGCAACTTGTTCTCTTGAATAACTTCACAGCCAGTTCTTGAGCCAAAAATGAAGGTGGAAGCCGATCCTATTGCCCTGTAGGAGCATTCTTTTGCCGGCTCATTCAAGTCAGCCAAGTCACAGTTCTTTAAGCGCGAATCCAATCTCCGACTATTTTCTCTGCAACCAGAATCCTCACTGGTTCCCAGAGCAAGCTTCAAATCATTCCCAGGTTGCATAGTTACTGCAAATCCCGTTTCATTATCAATATACGCATCAGCAGGCAGCTCAAGGTCAAGCATTCTCCGAGGCAACCGGTTAGACTTGGACTCTGAAAGCTCATCATCCTTTGAACCTCCATTTTCAACTGCACTTCGACAAGATTGAACACTGCTTCGGTTCTCATTAAGAAAGTTTAAGGGCACATTCCCAAAAGACAAATGAGATGCAAGCAATTTCTTTTCAATATCCGCCGGTGGTGCTTGAGATAAAAATGAGCTTGCTTCTGATGTGCACAACGAATCTTTCGGCAAAGAAAATCTATGCAGCTCTTTCCTTTTAAGCTCATCCATCAAATTCTTCTGTGTTCTGTAAAGACGGTGGAGTTCATAGACCTATCGTACAAATGTATTGTCATGATCTTCCTCATTAGCCCAATGATATCTTACATAGTATGTAAACGACATACCTGTCTCCGGAATATAGCTTCATGTTCAAGCATTGTCCGCTTCAACATCTCTTTATCGTATTCCGAATATCCTAAAACTGTCTTCAGGATGACTTCATTATAGCTGTGCCCATTCCGAGTTTTTCCATCGCAAAAAAGCGACCAACTAACATTTCGATCATCATCTTGCCCCCTCATCGGATTGTATCCTGGCAGGTAACTTTTACACTGAACTTTCGCTCCCATTTCCGCAAAAATACAGAAATCCCGAAGAACAACTCTCAATCAATTCTACAACATTACTCGATAAGAAAAAAAAAGCGTTTCAATTGTCCAAAAAAGAGATTAACCAAATTAATCAACAAATGTGACAGTGTATAAGTGCTAAAAGCATGATGCATCAATTGTCAGATTCAGTGTTGCTTTTAACAACACACATCATAATCATCGTCAAGATAAATCGGTTAATTATAGGTATCTATCTACCTCTTCGGACTCGTCGATTTCATTCGATTTGAATCTAGTAATGAAAGCCTGATTTGGTTTTCATATGTGACCTGAAATCATAAGAAGAAACAAAATATCTCAGAAATGCATCAATTGCATTCCTATACATTAATCACCATGAATCCCTAAAAGGAAATTGCTTGCAATCAAACGGTCACTTCACTTCCCCAACAAAATCTCACAAAAATGAAGATGAAGGATCTCAATTGCAATCATAACAACAACAAACACAATGCTAATCTCCCAAATTAAAAATCAAAGATCAAATCAGAGCATATAATAACATACAGAACATCAATCAATTTCTAAAAGTAAAAACATGTAAGGAAAAAAAAAATAGAAAGATAATCAAGACAGAAAGAGAATCAAAGATCACAACTTTACCTCCACAATCAGCATCAGAAATCCACCTCCAAAAAAATTCAGTATCAAAAGAAACACAAGAACAAAAGTGATAACTCCCAATCAATGGAAACAAAATCCAGCAATGAAACACAAGTGCTCAGTATACTAAAAACCATTATCAACAAAAATGGCTTCAGATCTTCAACAAATCGATTGTTTTCTCATCTGTTTGCAACAAAGAGAAGATGAGAAGAAGAGCTGGACAATAACACAGAAAGAGAGAGAGAGAGAGAAAGAGAGATCCCAGGTGAGGAAATCTCCACACCAAGAACATAAGCCTAAACAATGACATGAAAGTTTGTCAACTAGTGGTCTTCTTCTCTACAATTTCTCTACAACTTCACCTCTCACTTGAAAATTGCTCCATTGATGACTTTCCAATGGATTTCCCCTCAAAATTTTCCCTTTTTTTGACTCCATTAACTGATGGGAAAAGGAAAATTTGCAACTTTATTCATCCAAGATATGGATATTCTCAGATTTTTTAGAAAAAAAAAAAGAAAAATTTTTGGTTTTTTGAGGAAAAACAAAAACCCACAACTGCTTTTACTTTCAAGCCTGCCAAGACAAGCAACAGACCACCCAAAATCTACAAAAACCAGCTGCCTTTTTCTTCCCCTTTATACCCCTGGAACTTTCACTTAATTACACTTCTACCCTTAATTTTTTTTTATTTATATATTTTTACAATTTTATTTTATTTTATTTTATATCACTCCTCAAGCCGCAAAATAAAAGGGGTGGTTCATTTTCCTCCTTAAAAAAATCGATGGTTTGACTTCGGACTCTTTTCTAATACATTGATTGAGAGTCCGTGATGATTTGTCCATATTTATTAAAATTAATAATAATTTGATTATGTAATTATAAAATTTACAAAAAATATATATATATATATATATAGGGCCAAATAAGTCACATATGCCATACTATGTAATTATAAAGTTTTTGAAGGGTATATGTGTGAAAATACAAAATGCATTTTCTTGCAAAAAAAAAAAAATATTAAATGAAGTGCATGTTTAGAGATATTAATGAAAGTGTTTAGTGAAAGATTAAGGGGGTAATTAGAGATTTAAGTAATTAAATCACGGAATAGAAACAAGAGGGTTATGTGGGGCCCATTTAGATTAGAAGATTTGCTTGTACAATTTAATTGTCATTTTCAGCGATGGCGTGTCCGGTGAGTTTTGAAATAAATGGAAATATCTTTATAATTTTACATCTCAATAATTTTTAATTATTAATATATATATATATTTCTAATTTATATAAAAGATTTATTAAAAGTAATACATATATATATATACTTTGTTAACTAAAGGACCTTCGGTCGAGCAATACTGGACCCATTGTGTTTCTAATATCTGTATTAGAATTTAGCAGGTGAAAGTACATGAACGGACTGCCATTGTCGGTGACTGTGTATGCTCTTGTCACATTTGTCAAAAATTAACAAAAAAATAACTCTGCTATTATAAAAATTAATCTTTTTTATAAGTAAAAATATATTTTTACTTATAAAAAATATAATTTGAAACCAAGAAATTAATGTATTAAAATGAAAGGAAAATTATAAATATGATTTTACAGGTGTGTGTGTGTGTGTATATATATATATATAGAAAAGTTTTTTTTAATGTAACTTAAAAGAAAAAAATAAAAACTAAAATTCAAGATTGATTATAATTAATGAATTAGACTTTTGTAAGGCCACAAAATTTATGATTCCTTTGTGGGTACCTTTAATTTTTCCATGAAATTGTGGGCCATTAAAAGTGGGTGCATCCTTTGCACATGGATAGTCCTTACTCTTTTGTTGTGAAAACCCACAAAAATAAAGAAAACTCTTCTTTTTACAATTATACCCCCCGGCATCAAGAAGGTTTTCTTTCTTTCTTTTTTTAATTAATTAATTAATTAATTAATTAATTAATTATACACCTTTATATAATTTTCTTACAATAATATAAGAGGGATAAATAAGTGATTATAATTCTGTAATATGGCTTATAGTGCACTTTAGTTCTTATAATTTAGGGAAAAAGAAAAGTTATTATGATCATTAAAAGTATGTGTTGATAATTAATTTTGGACCACTAATCAACAATATACTTCACATTATTAAATTTATTTCAATGCTGACATTTCATACCTGCATCAACCTAGAAAATATTGTGTAGTATAAGGGGGGGGGGGACCAAAACGAACTTTCAACATAGGAGGACAATAATGTCCTTTTCTAAAATACAAGTATCAACTTAAGCCTTAAAAAAATCATTTTTTTTAAATTATATTTGGTATTTTTTTCGTGTGTGTATTATTATTATTATTATTTAAAAATGGAAGGGTGAAATAAAAATTATTTATTAATTAAAGAAGGGACAATGTGAAAAATGACAAAATTTATTTAATTGGTAAATATATTTGGTATTTTTTCACGTGTGTATTATTATTATTATTATTATTATTATTATTATTATTTTGTAATGTTCATATTTATTACTTAAAAATAGAAGGGTGAAAATAAAAATTATTTATAAATTAAAGAAGGGGCAATGTGAAAAATGACAAAATTTATTTAATTAGTAATTTCAAGTTTTAAAAAAAAATAGTAAGAAAACTCCAAACTCCATGTAAATCTACAAGAAAAGGATTATATATATATATCAATTATTTAAAGGTATATATGCCAAGATCCCCCTAAAAAGTATAAAGTATTAGTTGAGGGGGACTATGTTTGTAATTATGTGGAGAAAAGGGGGCTTTATTGAATAGCCGCAAGGACCGAAATTCTCTTTCATTATGCGGGCCCCACTAGAACGAATCTTGGGACTTTTCAACTTTGCCCTTCTCCCAATTCTACCCCTCATCATTTCCTATATTTACTCTTTTTCAACTTGTTTTGTTGTATGTACTGACTGAAATTTCAAACTTATGTTTCATTATATTGAAAAAAAAACTAAAAATATTATAAAATAAATTTTATAAAAGGAGAATAAAAAAATAATTAGTTATTTAATTTAAAATTCATGAATTGGTTGAATAACTAATGTATGTACACACAAAGACTTGTTGGTCAATTCCCATTTTAGTCAACTAATTCACATTGTTGTTTAACTTAGACCTCTAATGGTAAAAATAAAAAATTCAAATATTTAAAAAAATTAGGTATTAATGTGAAAAAAAGACTGAAATTGTTGAGAAGTTTTGGATTATTTGGCAATCAAATAATTTGCAAATAATTCTTTAATTTACCACTCAATGATTGAAAGTAATTGAATTTTTCATGCTACGTCCTCTTTTTCTTTTTCTTTTTTTGTCATTTCTTAAATATATTTTATTATCTCCAACAAAATTACATTTATTATATATATATATATATATATATATATATATATATATATATGAATTATGAGGCTATACAAGGGGGCATATGCAAAAGTGAAAAGAAGATTGGTTTTCTTAGATTCGGTTTATATATTTTAATTAAAGTGGAACTTGTTGCTAGAGTTGAGAATAGAAACAAAGAGCAAAAGGCAAAAATTAAAAATAAAAAAGTCCAATAAATAAATCAAAATAAGATTCATAAATTTGCAGCATATAATTCTATTTCTCACTTTGTTAACTTGAGCTCATATTTATACATGCATTCAACATAAATTTGCTAACAAAAATAGAATACAAAAAATACTCATCATTCGACGAACACTCACACTCTTAAAAGAGCAAAATAATCGCTAAATCATCGCCTTACGGCAAACAAAGAAAAACAAAGCTTAATGTCGAAAAATTGGAATGATCAAACATTTCGAAGAACTATGCTTGCTACACTGTCAAATTGATGAGGACCGAAAAATTTTTGAAGTTGATGTCATGTTAGGAAGGAACTATACTTGAAACTTTGAGAATTTCATACATTGCGATGATGTTTTCGATCGTTAGCAAGATGATAATGCCCCATTCGAGAAGATCTGATCTTCGGTTTTGAAGTACTTCTTGAAGAAAATGAATGTTGTGCTGCAAACAGAAATTTTATCACGCCTCTGGTTCAATCAGTTTGACATAATTTTTTTATCAGATTCAAGTTATTAAGGAGATTTACCTCCACAAATTTGAGTTTAAAATCAAGGCTTCCGAATCTCTGAGTGAGCTCGTATTCTTCTCGGAGATACTCTAGAATTTGTGCGTAATTTGCGTTCTTCCAAGCAATCTCTGATCTGTTTCCAATACAAAATGAAATCAGAAAAGCAGGAAAAAAAGAAAGAAAGAAATTCAGTAAAATTACGATCGTAAAGATGATCAGTATGTTGATTTTACAAATCGAAGAAGTTATTGGCCATACGTTTTCTTTCTATCCATTATTATTTCAACAACGTCGAAAAGAATTTGACATACCTATCGAAAAGGCCGAGCTTAATGATCACATCAGCAAGATTTGAGTTTGCTTTCCCCACAAGTTGAAATAGTTTTTTCCTTTGCATTGTGAAAGTTCCCGACTTTTCCATCCCTCGATTTATCCCTGTGAATTCTTCTACCATGTCATCGACCTATGAAAACAAAAAGGGAACTGTAACATGATCATTACATGCATTTCAATTTAAACTCTAAATATGAATTTTTACGAAGAATGGGATGAATACCTGCCCGATGAAATAATCAAGAGCAATACTTTGACCGAGCACACTTGCAATAATCCGCACGCCGTCTATATCCAAACTTTTAAGAACTATGTAGTCAAGACCGCCTTGCATCCACATCATCAAGAAAGGCTTTTCAACGACACCATAATCTGCACACATGCGATGAAAGATGTTCACTTAAGAAAAAAACAAAGATTTTCAAATAAAGGTGATCATGTGCTTAATTATATTTAAATAGGAATAATCAGTAGCTCATAACGATTTTGAGACAATCCAAAAGCAACACTACACCATATTTCTTTATATCGGTTACAACATAAGAAAACCATAAACTTAACAAAGAGTATGATGTCTTTGTTGGCATCAAATCAGAGATAAAAAACACCTGGACAATAAACTTCACCTGAAAAATACTGGAATGGCATTTGGCTTTAAGAGAAATCACAAAAAATTAAACATGTGAATGAACACAAGAATATAGAGAAACATGTGAAAGTATGTCGAAAAATTTACCATCCTTTCTCATTTCCGGGAGCAAACCAGAAGCATGCTTCCTCACAATATCTAGATATTCTTCGGCTTCATGATCTGCTATGTTGAATAACACTGCTGAGCCATATTGGAAAACAACTACATATCGGCAATGATTGTCTTCTTCCTGGACTCCTATTTCCTAAAAGCAAATATACACGAGAGAACTTACCAAAGTCAAAGTGCAAATACATCATATTTAGTTATGTTACCATAAGTCAGGATAGATATTATTTGCAATGCTATAAAAATGCCAAAGGTCATGAATAAGAATACTGATAAGCACCCTATTCGTTTCCAATATCCATTTGCACCATAAGAATAAAGTATTTATCCAATGGAAAAACCAAAAACATGATGACATCGTGAAAATTTCCTTGTAGTACCAAACTACAGGATCGAAATCTTTGGCAGGCAAACAAGGATAGCCTCAAACGTTACAAGTGTGAAACTGATCAAATTTTGAGAACATAGTGTAGTTACTTTATTAAGATTGATAAATATGTAGGTGTTGGTATTCCTTAAAGTTTAAGCTAATCTATAGTGAACTTTCTAGAGAATATAATACAAATACAACAAATAGCATGAGATGGTAAGCAATAACAAAAGCATCATGCCAAAGGAGGCCTAAATACAATCATAACACATCATACTGCAATCTCAGGAGGAACATCCGAGTAACGGAGGGCAACATAGTTCGACGAGCGAGAATTTGGAGGAATGACATTGCTCATATTCTCTGTCTGCACGGCCTTCAAGTCAATGCTGCCAGAACAATAATTTTGGGAACTCTTAAATCACACAAGCGAACAAAATGTCTTTTGCTTCTGACTTGTGTAAAGGTCCTAAAGGACCATAAAATCGAAGAACCAGCATTGAAATCAATAGAAACAATCTAAGAAAAAACAAACCCCCATGATCCAAAGAAACAAAAATATCTACTTCTTGTGCTCAAAATTAAACTATATTTCTATGATTAGCACTCTCAGAAAAAAGACTACCACTTCCTACAGCACTAACAAAAACAAAAAGATGTTATTTTTCCTGAAAACAATGCTGCAATCTTAAGCTAAACATGAAGCAAAGCTAAATAGAAACAGTTAGAAGAGCTTAAAATTTCTACTCCATATGGTTTAAATCAACAATTGCTTCCATGATCAACACTCTCATTAAGGACAAAAAAAAAATATAGCTTTTCTATGATCAACAAGTGGTTCTATGATCAAACACAAATACAATTGATTAAAAACATTTAAAAAAAAAAGATTGTTTTCTGATTGAAAAAATATATTCAAAACAAAAAGGAACAATACCTGGTGCTTAAAAAATAAGCTTTGACTGGAATATATCTAACAACCTCCTCCTCATCTTGTGGCATCAGAGCATGACTATGAACATGTTCTTGATGCCCACCAAAGAAGCCATGGTCAAAAACATCAGGAGCAGCAGCAGAAGTATTAGAGAAAAACCTCAGAAAAGATGGATAAAAACTCCTCCGTGGAGCATCTAAAGATCCATGGAGAGAAGGCACAAGATGCTTGGCTGGCGAAGAAGAGATCAAAGAAGGCCTTGTTTTGGGGATCAATAGGTTTCTGAGATGAAGCCAAGCTCTCTGCGTCCCCATGAGACGAAAACAAGCAAAAATTCACAGCGGCCTCCTCCCCCAGCCCACGCCCGCCATGCCCAAACCCTCCAAAGCTCGCTCCATTCTCGATTGCTCGCGAAGGCCCCTCCAACTTGGGACCAAAAAAATGACTCGTGATTGCGGGGCCCATTTTGAGCTGGGTTCCTTTTTAGGGTCCATTTTTAGGGTGAGTTTGGAGAAAACGGATCCGGGTTTGGAGCTTTCAGACCCGTTAACGATTTTACTTTTTTTTAAGTCATCTTCTATTCTTCTACCCAAAAGAGTCAAGAAAAAAAGATGCGATATTTTATTTATTTCAAATTCCATTTCCTAGGAAAAAATATATATATATATATATATATATATATATATATATATATATATATATATAGCTTCAAATATTGAATAAAGTTAACGAGCTAATTGCTCATCTGCAAGGGGCCTCTCTATGATGAGAAGAGGTTTAGATTACGCCGAATTCAAGTCTTTTCGGTTGCAATATGATTGTAATGGGTCTTCCATGTAGGTTTGGATTTGCAACCCAAATATCATGTCCCCAGCGAAGTCGCATGGTTAGATGACATCCTGATTATGTTCCTGATTAATTACGTTTGTCACATTTATTAAAAAAAATATCGACTAATTTTTTTAATTATATTTATTTTGATGTAATTATTTGTTATTGCATGATTAAATTTTTTGTTTGACATGAGATATTATTAAATTTTTTATTACTATGTTGGAGGTATAAATAATTAAAAAATATTTATAATAATATATATTTTATATGATAAAATACTTTCAAATAATTAATTGACCGGTTTTCATTTAACATATAAAAAATATTATTTAGAATATTTCTCTTACAACATATAATATATATTATACATTATATAGGGTAAATTATTTGGTTGATCACTAAATTTTTCGATTTTTTCAATTTTGATCATTGAGCTATGCAAGATTTCAATTGGGCTACTAACATCATTGTTTTCTTCTAATTGGGTCACTCGGATCAACGACGTTACCCTGATGCTTACATAGACTGTCATCTCATCTAAAGGTGCAAGATGGGCCTGCCCGGCCCGGCACGGCCCGGGCACGGTGCGGCCCGAGCACAGTTCGTGCTTGGGCCGGCCTGGCCCACCTTTCATGGGGGTCGGCCCAGCCCGAAGCACGGCCCAGGCCATCTGGGCTGGGCCGGGCCGGCCGGCCCATATTTTTTTAAAAATATTATAAAATTTATTAAAAATACTTTAAAAATACTAAAAATTAAGAAAATATTTTTTAAAAAATCTAAATATAGTAAATTTACATGAATACAATTATACAAGGAAAGATAATTTTTTTCAAATTTAACATAATATTATAAGATTACATAGAAAAAATAAAGATAAACTAAAAATAAATTACAAATAGATATAGAAAAAATTTTGGCATTTATTTAAAAACTATGACAACAATTTAGAAAATTACAAGCTTGGAACTTTATTTAATTAATCTATAAACTTCGAATCTTGAACTTGAAGAGATTGAGAATTAAGAGAGCTTAGAGTCTTCAATGCTTGAGAGATTAGAACAAGAAAGAGTAATTTGGTGTGGAGAAATATGTAAATGTTTGTGGGTATTTATAGGTTTTTTTAATTTTTTTAATTCCCAAAATACCTTTGTAAACTAGCCGTTTATTGTTGTTGAAAATGGTAAAAAAATAATTATATTTTAAAGTCTAAAATACCCTTAAAAACTAGCCATTTTATAGTTGTTAAAAGGGCTAAAAATGTCATTTTCTAATGTTTAAATTAATTGGATTAAAAAATAAAAAAAATCCCGCCGGGCCGTGCCGCCATGGCTTGGCCTGGCACGGCCCAATGATGTGGGCCGTGCCAGCCTGGCCCGGCACTGTAGCTGTCCGGGCTCGGGCTGGCACGGCCCAAATCGTGCTGGGCCGTGCCGGGCTCGGGCCGGCACGGCCCAGCTTGCACCTATAATCTCATCTTCTACGTGTCAATATTTGCTGATTTGGTAAACCCCCTTCACTTTAGTTGTTGACATGGCATTCCATTTTAGCTAATAATTTTTTGGGTTTTTTGCGGGTGTACCTCTGAATAATTTTGAAATTGTATATTTACCCCTGAATAATACATATAATTATGTATATACCCATGGGGTTCATATTAGTTGAAAAATCATCCGTTAACAAACAACAGATATATAAAATGATCATTATACATTTTGCATATTCAATGTTTTTTTATCATAAAATGAGCATTTATGAATACCCCTTGGTAAAGTTATAGATAGTTATTTTAGATATTTTATATATCATAATCAAGATTATAACTATAATTAATAAAGTTAATTAACTTCCGCTAACATAATCTAATTGGGTCACTCGGATTAATAATGTTACCTTGATACTGACATGGACTATCATCTCACTTTCTACGTGTTAATATTTGCTGATTTGGTAAAACCTCCTCACTTTAGTTGTTGACATGATATTCCATTTCAGCTAATAACTTTTTACGTCATCATCTCTTTCTTTGTAATTAGAGTGAGAGGGACTTATCGAGCCAGCAAATATTGACACGTGGCAACTGAGATGCCCGTCAATGTTAGTATTAAGGTGATGAGTAATGCTATATCGGGCGAACAGGTCGCACGAACCAGCCACACGACTGATGTGGCTGGTGACGTGGCGACCAGCTCTAAACCAGATATTACCCTTTTTTTTTTAATCTAAGTTCCAATAAAGACTCCCGTGACCGGCCTCCCCTCTCTCTCTCGACACCGGTCTCCTCTCTCCCGCGCCGCCGACCCCCGTCGGCCGCCGATCCCGGCCGCGGCTGCCGCCCCCTTCTCCCGTGATCCCGATCTTGGCGCTGTCTCTCTCGGCCTCTCTCTCTCTCTCTGGCTTTCTCTCGTGACCGGCCTCCCCTCTCTCTCGACACCGGTCTTCTCTCTCCCGCGCCGCCGACCCCCGCCGGCCGCCGATCCCGGCCGCGGCTGCCGCCCCCTTCTCCCGTGATCCCGATCTTGGCGCTGTCTCTCTCGGCCTCTCTCTCTCTCTCTGGCTTTCTCTCGTGACCGGCCTCCCCTCTCTCTCGACACCGGTCTCCTCTCTCCCGCACCGCCGACCCCCGCCCGCCGCGAACCGGTCCCGGCCTCCTGTGCCCCCGAGCCCTCCTCCTTGGCCCCCGATCCCGGCGCTCTCTCTCTCTCTCGGCCACCCTCTCTCTCGTTTCTCTGGGTTTCTCTCCTCATAGGTATGTAAATTTGTTTCTATAACTTCTGATCATGAGGATGGATTTGATTTTGAGTTGGTGCTATATAAAGCGTTTTTTTTAGAAAAAAATAGCATCATAATGACTTGCTGAGAGATGTTGTGCTATTCATTAGTTTAAATATCTAACTCTGATTGTTTTATTTACCTGGTATGGATTATCTTCAAGCTGTAACCTCTACAATAAGAAAGAGCAAATTTTGGTGTAAATGACAAATCAAAGAAAAACCATAATGGAAGAGAAGGTATTTTATTGTCCATTTTACATAATCTGCAGACCACGAATGGTTATATTTTAGCAAAGGCCATGATAATCTTATTTTAGCAATGCTTACCTTCACCTTCCTGAAGAGAGATAGTGAATCCTTGGATAAAGCAATTGTGTGCTCATAGACTTGTTCCTAATTAAGAGTAAAGAAATTTCGCCTTCATTAAATGTCAAGCTAATGAGGAATCTATGGTTATATTAATTGTGCTGTGAACCATTTTGATTCACAAGTTGAGGTATGTTACTTATGTTTGTCACACAGTTATAATTATTAATAACATCTGATCATAATTCACAGAGTCATGATAAGTTGCTTGCTACGATCTCCTTTAGAAGTTACCTGACAAGGATAACAGAAAAGCTTTTGTATGAATAATTTTATTTGATTTGAAAATGGAAAGCACATTCTACAAGATAAGTATAGTAATAGCCATGTCTATTCTTAACCATGACAACTACGCTGTTTGACAGAAATATGCAAAATATTTATGAATTTATTGTTTGTTTAATTTGTCTTTAGACATATACCTAAAGCAAAAATATGGAAGAAGTGGCACTTGGGTATTCTGAGCAAGGAAAAAATAATGTCGAAGTTGGATGTTCAAGTCATGGAATACATTACAAGTCTAAAGTTTATTTCTACAAAACATTACTACATCCCCATTTAAAAAATCTCTTGTACATGTCAACATATCTTCTCAAGTGATTGCTGCCACACCAGATCAAGGGCTCTAATAATGATGCACTGCAAGACAAGAATTTTAGTGTTTCAAAACATTATGATTAAGCTATACAGAATCAACGAAGACAATTATTATAAGAAGAGAAATACGTTGAGAGTGATAGAATATGTAGCAGAAAGAAATGATATTCCTTTATTTCACTACTAGCACTTCCTCTCATCAAGCAACACCTCCATAAAAAATAAATGAACATATAATTAAAATACAAAACATTCGGTTTGGCAAGTTCCCCATGATCATGAAAGGAACATACCTCATGTTGATTCACAGATTAGTAAATTCATATAAGTGATTAGTCACATAAAATAGGCCTATTTTCTTGAATCCATGAGAATTTACTCAATTTATAAGAGAACATGGGAATACATACATACTTGTTATTTGATCATCATGCATTTCTATGTTGCTTTTAAAATGCCCCTGGAGGCCATCAAAATGTTAAATACAGAACGCAAAAGTTTTTCCTTAGACTAGACATGCATCTTGTATGGTTAGGTGACTCATATTTGGCAACAATTATTTTATTTGCAAATGAACAAATGATATGAGCATGGGCAATGAACACGCCAACATATTAGACTTGTTCCTTGTGCTCAACATGATGGCAGATATCTTAATAAACCCATCATATCAAATAAAAAGTATGTCAAAAATACTCACTTAGTTGCCTCGAGTCCAATCTTCAAAAATCTTGATTCGAGGAAACTCCCGACGCTTCTCAAAATTTGATAGATAAGTTAATCCTGCTTCATGTCAAAGTTAAAATTAGTTAATGATGAATTAATGCAAAATTAGCATTATTAGTTAATCTTTGTGGATATCTGAGCATGGTTTTACTTATCAGCAATCAAGGGAACTCAGTTTCTAGTAGTCAGTGAGTGGATCGATAAATGGAAATGTGTATATACCAATAAAGATTAGAGACTGAAGAAGACACAAAGGCATAAAGCTTTTTTTGCTTGATATATAAAAGAAAAGAACATTGTTGAAAATCATCTTTGGTAACTTTTTAATTGGCTAAATAGGAGATTGATGAGAGGACAACAGACAAAATTTCCACTTGCTGTGATGATCACATAAACACAACTCCCAAACCAACCTTTATAAAAGAAGTCAAAAGTTACAATTCTACTAGTAAGGTGTGTAACTCTCCATTTCTCATAAGAAAAAGGAAATCCAAGTATGAAACAACTTCCTTTATACCAAAAAATGCAAAATTGAACCAGAAAACTATAAAGCACCTTTCCAATTCCAGCATTTATCAATGTCAAAATTTAATATATAAGTCCTTAAAAACACAAACTTTTCTCTGTGTTCATTGGAAATCCTAAGATTCATTTTAAAATGGCAGAGAGATCAATGACAAGCCATGATGATTGCCAGATGAATACCCAAATTCATATTTACACAATCTCGATGATACACACTACTAAATCGACATATCAGCATTGGAAATTAACATAATCTCACGAACCAATCGCAAACAAACTTTATCATTTCAATACAGAGAATCCACAATCAAACACTACAAAGAGGGTACACAATTAGAATGAATATTAATCATATGTTTACCAATTACGAGTTAAAAGCAAAGAACAAGATACTAATAAGTAAAAGGAATATGAAAACAGAAACCCATCAGAGCTGTATCTATATTATTTTACTGTTTCTGCATTATCCTTTCATAGGCCTAACGAATGGTAATATCATGTGTAACAAGATACAAGAAACAAAATTATTAAGATCACATATTTTTCCCCATAAAATAATCAATTGTCCGTTTAATTGAAGTAATTGCATTGGCATCAAGATTTCGATAACCTAGAGAACCAGGGAAAATTTGCAAATCAAACTCTAGCCCATATTGAAGTTATATATGCAAGCCCTATTGCCCTATTTGAACCATGGTTTCAAACAAATTTAGCTTTCAATTCCCTATCAACGAAACAAGTAAACGACGAGCTTAAACTTCGGTAGAGAACAATCACTATTTAAACCATGGTTTCAAAAAAATTTCAGAGAATGAATTCATGTTTAATCGGAGGCTCGAGATCTTGCCCCTCTAATCTTTCACATGGAAAACCTAAATCAAGGGCTGCAACTATATTGCCACGCCTCCCAATCTCCATACTCTTTTATAGGCAAATCATCATGGCCAAAAGAACATCTAAAAGAGTAATGCTATATTGGGCGAACCAACTACACAAACCGACCACATCGACGGAAAGAAATACACAAACAAGCAACGAGAATGAAAAAAAGAGGCTCGATTCGAGAGTGGCAATTTTCTCTCACTTTTCCCCTTCCCTCTACAACAATAGGAGTAGCGGTTGCTCGCTAGGCCATCCAAGCTACTACGTTGTTGTTATAGAGAGACGAGGTCACGAGAGAATTTCTAGGGCATCGTCATTGCCTCCGTACTGTCTTCAAGGGGAGCCGAGAGCGAGAGGGAAGCGGCGGTCGGGAGAAAAGGGAAGCGACGGTTGTGCCGCAAGAGAGAGGTGAATGGTGACCCGGCGGTAACGGGAGTCACGAGAGAAAGCGAGAGCTAGGGCACGGTCGAGAGAGAGAGAGCGCCGGGATCGGGGGCCAAGGAGGAGGGCTCGGCGGCGGCCTCGCGGCCGGGATCGGCGGCCGGCGGGGGTCGGCGGCGCGGGAGAGAGGAGACCGGTGTCGAGAGAGAGGGGAGGCCGGTCACGAGAGAAAGCCAGAGAGAGAGAGAGAGGCCGAGAGAGACAGCGCCAAGATCGGGATCACGGGAGAAGGGGGCGGCAGCCGCGGCCGGGATCGGCGGCCGGCGGGGGTCGGCGGCGCGGGAGAGAGGAGACCGGTGTCGAGAGAGAGAGGGGAGGCCGGTCACGGGAGTCTTTATTGGAACTTAGATTAAAAAAAAAAGGGTAATATCGGGTTTAGAGCTGGTCGCCACGTCACCAGCCACATCAGTCGTGTGGCTGGTTCGTGTGACCTGTTCGCCCGATATAGCATTACTCTTAAGGTGATAACTTCATTAACGTGAATGACCAAATTGAAAGAAATCATTAAAGTTGTGACCCAATTGAATTTTTTTTTTATATCAAAATAGAGAAACATGGAAAATTTAGCAACAAATCAACTAGTTTACCCAATATTTCATAACATTTTTTTTAATAAAATAACTATTTCTTTCTCGTGCCAAAGTTATATAATAGTTTAATTCAATTTTTATTATTTATAAATACCCGCAATATTATTCACATCTCACACCATAACAATTAACATAAAATCATCTTTTATTTTATAAATTATAAATTATTTTAAAATTATAAAAAGCCTAAAATAAAAAAAAATCATATCTCACTTTGATTATCTATATTATTTATGTATAATTGCACATAAGAATAAAATAAATTATCAAACATAAATAATATAACAACTATAATTATGTCTGAAAACGAAACAAAACTATTTTATTATGAAATAATAGCCAGATTTCACTTTATATAGTATACTCATTTTCATTTATACCTCCATAAAGCATATAGATTTAAATCTCTTGATCTAATTACGAATTACTGCTTAATTAAATCTCTTGTTATTTTTTAACTACATATTTTGATAGTAAATCCAAACATCCATTACATATAAATGAAAAGCCATTTAAAGTCTTGTTTTCTATAAGCAATTGTTCAATGCCTTTTTATTGTAATTCCAGACAAACAGAAGAGAATAATAGTGAAAACATATTGCATTATTAATGGTGTTATAATATAAAACCATACATTTAACAATACACAAATATTTTAACTATGGCAAGAAAATATAATTTTTCAAGAATATTTATAAAACAATTATATCCAAAAAATACATAATTAAATATTTCAAAAATAAATAGAAATCATTTAAAAACATTATGTGATAACTCTTATAATTATTCCTTTCTAGTTTTTTATGAAATTAATGTCAAATTAAAACTTTTTTTTTACGAAATATGGACAAATCATCTATCGGGGGTACGTACTGATCAATTCTAAAAATTGCTGTAAATATGTGCAACACAATTGGTTTGCAACACAATTTGCAACAATCAAAATGTGGCTCAAAATATGTCGCAAAAAATTTTACAATGGCGACATATTTTGCAACACACAATTATTTTGCAACACAATTTGCAACAATCAAAATATGGTGCAAAATTTATCACAAAAATCTCACACGCTTGCAACACATTTTGCGACACGTGAATCCTGTTGCAAAAAAAAATGTCACAGATCGTTGCAAACCTAATTGCAAATATTGTCTCATTAGATCATGAATTGCGACAATTTTTGCGACAGTCTACGATGTGTCGCAAAATTTGCGACACATTGTAAAAAATGTCGCAAAAATTTACGACATCTGAAAAGCGACACATTTATGTGTGTCGCAAATTGTATTCTGCGACACATTTTGGATTTTACTATATCCATACATTTGTCTACGAACTTTCTTTTTTTATAACAGAACACAAACACTTTACACAAAATACCCAATACCAAAAATAATCAAACTCCTTCATGTTAATTATCTCTTCATTTATTTCGGAAACAACTTGCACACAAATTTGTCACTCTACTTCTTCAAATTCACATGATTTGCATGGCCTGAAAACTCCAGAGAGTTTTTGAGGACCCCCCAAACAATTACATATAAGTATACATAAATACATAAATATATGAATATTTATAATATAGAAGGTGGAGAATTCAATGAATAAACATCCAGAAGAGTTGCAGTCTCCAAATGGCATTTGGTCTCTCATTTCATAATCAGATCATCAAGCATCAACATGGACAATTTTTTTTTTCATAGATTAAACTCTTTTTTTTAATTTTTATTATTATTATTATGTCTTATAATTATTTATTTTGTGTGGACGAGAATGAGATATTGATTTGCGAATAAGCCAATGAGCACATGATATGTCCTTTTTTTTGGTTGTTTTATTATATCATGTTGAATATTTAGATTTTGAGTGTATTTGTTTGATGCCAAGTTGAAGATATGCATGATATATACTACATTTTCTATTAAAATTTGTGTTGTAGAAATTCAGTTATCAAGTTGAGGGGAATATAACATAAAAAAGGATTAACTTCATTATTATTTTTTTAAATAATTATAAAAATATTTGAGGAATGAATTAGTTAACTCAAATGACACCTATGATTTGTATTATACCTGATTGATTAATTTGATTTATTTCTATATATATATATATATGAAAATTTTCCTAATTTTTTTATGCAGTGGCTTTCTAAATTTAATCAAAATGATCAATGCCAAGAAAAGGATTAGTTTTGACAAGCATGTTCCAACCGTACAAAGGTGACAACTAATAATGCTAATCATTTAAGAGAGAGAAAAAGTTCTATATTCATTCTATAAATAAATAAATAAATAAATAAATAAATATATATATATATATATATATATATATATATATATATAATAAATATACATTCATTCATTAATCATTAATTTTAATTATCTAATCAAAATCACTTAGTTCAAATAATTAGAGATATTAATATAAATCTCTCTAGTACAAAATGGGAATTAAATATATATATATATATATATATATATATAATAAATTAGAAAAATAAGATTTTTTTGGTGGTGTTTAATTCTTTTCCTTTCGATTTAAAATGCTATGATTAGCTATAACTATCCATGCTAGAGCCGTGTGAACAAGTGATTCCTTTTTGTCTTTTTTTTTTAAATTTTTTTAAAAATAATAATATTAATTTGTTTTGCTTTTGAGCCTTTATTTATTTTGTTTTTTTTTTCACTTTTAAATAAAAAGGTACGAGATAAGATGGTTGGAATAATTTTTATAAAATAAATATTGTGCGCATATTTATATATATATATATATATATAATGAAGATTATAAGATGATGATTGAATTAGACCTTGATCCGTATGGTTGCCGCTTGTCCTTTGATTCACAGCCGTACAAATAATTATGTTTCCTTTTCATGCCCTCAATGGCATGGCATGGCATGGCATGGCATGATATTTTTTTTGGATAAATTATTTATTAATTTTTTGATAAATTCCTTTTTGCCTTGTTAATCAATCCCTCATTTTTTTTTTCAAAATTGATATTAATAATACCTATTTTAAAGATAAAATGATTATATAATAATAACAAAGAAACATACACTATAATTTTTATTTTAGTTAATAAACCACAACAATTAGTTGGACTGATACAATATTTTAAAAACCGAACTGGACCGACCGGTTCAACCGGGAACCAGCTGGTAAACAGGTCCAGTTAGTCATACCAAATAATAAGTAATCGGACTGGCTGGTTCAACTGATGAATTGGTGAACCAGTTGGACCGGACTAGATGGTTTGTTAATTTAATTGGTTTATTTATTTTAAATTAAACACTTTGTGATCTTATAAAGACAATATAACTTTGCAATATGTAATTTTGTATTTTTTTTTAATTTTTTCTTATTTTTTAAAATATTTTTTACTTATTTTTTTTTAATTTTTAAAAATATTAAATTCGGTTGAACCGACAAGTCAACCGATTCAAGCTTTTGGACTATGAATCGGTTGCTTAACTGGGCTGACAATCGATCCGGTTATTAAAACATTGGATTGATATGTCCATTTGGCTACCCCTTTTTTCTTTTCTTATTCATAATAAAATATCCACTTCTAGTGTAATATGTTTTGTTATTCATTTTCATCTCATATAATTAACCTCTATTAATTTTTATTTATTTATTATTTTTTTAAAAAACAACTTATGTATTCCCAAATTAACAAGATCTAATTCCTAAACAATTCATAAAATAATTATATATTCCACAATTTATACCTATTTTTTTCATTGATCATCCATCATCTAAAGATTTAAACAACAAGCTCACATCCACGGAGACAAGTTATCATCATAGCATCGAGTGAAATTTAAACTTAAAACCTTTTAAATATCTAATATTCATTTGTCTCAATTGGGCTATGGTGATATAAGCAAAATTTTATATGGCATTCAATATAGATAAAATATATCAGGAGTTGAGGAAATCAGTCTATTTTTTCTCACTTATGCCGGAATGAACGGCCCTGATGTGATATAGCCAAAATTTTATATGGCATTCAATATATTCTTTAAAAGGAATATTCTCCCATACATGCATCTCCTTGCAGCTTGCTCCATCAAGCCCCACTTCACATCCTATTATCTCTCTTTATCTATCTATCTATATATATATATATATATATATATATATTTTGATTGTGAATTGCTCTTCTCTCCAATGAATGGAACAACATGATCTCCATCTCTAAGTTCATCTTCTATCTCTCAAGGTAACAAATTAACATCAACATAATCATTTGGTTCATATTCATGTATCATTGTGCATGAAGTTCAACAACTTTCTTATATATATATATATATATATATATAAATATTCATGGTTCATGAAGTTGAAGAACAACATTTTGTTAATCAGTGGATTTTTCTTGCGAGCATTGATCTGCTGTTGTTCTTGATTTCTTCTTCTTCTTCTTCTTCTTCTTCTTCTTCTTCTCTTGTGTTTGCAGGTTCATCTCAAGTCATCTTCATCCATCATCAACATCATCAACCTCCATTGATGAACCTCTTGAAGATGCAAGCACCACCACCAACACCAACACCAACAACAACAATGGCGTTCAAGAATGCTACGCCTGCACTCAACCCGGTGTCCCTTCCTTCCACTCCACCACCTGCGACCGTGCTCACTCCCCCAACTGGCAAGCCAACGCCGGCTCCTCCCTCCTCCCCATCACCTCCTCCCACTCCCCTTGCCACCACCACAACCACAATCCCAAAACCCCCAAAGTGTTTGACCCTCGGAGCAAACACATCCAACGCTGGAACCGTGCTCTTCTCCTTTCCCGTGCCATGGCTCTCGCCATTGACCCTTTGTTCTTCTACTCCCTCTCCATCGGCCGTGCCGGCGCCCCTTGCTTGTACATGGATGGGGGTTTGGCTTTCTTGGTCACTATGCTGAAGACTTGTGCTGATGTTGTTCATGTTGCTCATATTTGGTTGCAGTTTAGATTGGCTTATGTTTCAAGGGAATCACTTGTTGTGGGTTGTGGCAAGCTTGTTTGGGATGCTAGAGATGTTGCTTCTCATTATCTTAAATCCTTCAGAGGCTTCTGGTTTGATGTTTTTGTCATCCTCCCTGTTCCTCAAGTATGTTACCTACCCCCTTTTCTCTCTTCTCTTGCTTCTTTCTTTCATGCAGTTTCTTGTTTTTGTGTGTGTGTGTGTGTGTGTGTGTGTGTATTTGCATTGTAGATGTGAGAGATTATGAGGATTGATGTGTATTGATAGGGAAAAAATTAATTAGAACTCAATAGATGAAGCAGAGTGATTGAAAGATGGAATTATATATGGTTTGATTTTTGTTTGCTGAATGGATTTTGTGATTGTTTTTAGTGTTATGAAGGTGGTGTTCCTATTAATATATATACATATATATACATATGAGAATTGATTATGAGAGTTTGAGATTATGAGAATTGATGTAATTGAAAGATGGAATTATATGTCAGATTCTCTTTGCTGAATTAATTTTGTGATTGTTCTGAGTGTTGTGAAGGTCGTGTTCTGGTTGGTGTTGCCAAAACTGATCAGAGAGGAAGAAATCAGGCTCATCATGACAATACTTATGCTCATGTTCTTGTTCCAATTCCTTCCAAAAGTTTACCACATTATTCATATCATGCGGAATATGCAGAAAGTCACCGGCTATATATTTGGCACAATCTGGTGGGGTTTCGCCCTCAATCTCGTTTCCTATTTCATCGCCTCTCATGTAAGCTCTTTACACTACTTATATCACATTAAGAATATGAAAACTGAACACAGCTGATGTGTGTATCATTATTATTGAAAATTCGAAACAATAATGCAAATTTGGAACTGCAGGTAGCTGGTGGATGTTGGTATGTGCTTGCAATCCAAAGAGTAGCTTCATGTCTTCGACAACAATGTGTAAAAGACAATAACTGTGATCTTGTATTGCTTGCCTGTTCGAAGGAACCCTGCTACCGCATGTTCTCACCTTCCAGCCTCAAAGAACTTACTTGTGATAGTAACTTGCAAACATTGATTGGAAGCAAAAACACATCGATGTGTTTAGATGTTGACGGTCCTTTCAACTATGGCATCTACAATGGGGCACTCCCGGTTGTATCGAGTAATTCTTTGGTTGTTAAAATCCTCTACCCAATCTTTTGGGGTCTCATGACTCTCAGGTATGACATCGAAAACTAATGATTCAAAAAATTAGTAATGTAGATAAATGTTCACCATATTAATGTTATCTTTTTGTTTTACAGCACTTTCGGCAATTGCCTAGAGCCAACAAGTCATTGGTTGGAAGTGATTTTTAGTATAGTTATAGTTTTGAGTGGGCTAATGCTCTTCACTTTGCTAATTGGAAACATTCAGGTAGATGTATTTATAGTTTTATTTTTCCAATTGATTGTCTATAGATTTATGTGAATTTGGAATTATGTTGATGTTTTAAAAAAAAAAATTTGTAGTTGTTCTTGCATGCTGTCATGGCAAGGAGGAGAAAAATGCAGTTAAGATGTAGAGATATGGAATGGTGGATGAAGAGAAGACAACTTCCATCAAGGTTGAGACAGAGAGTACGACAGTATGAAAGACAGCGGTGGGCGATGTTAAGAGGTGAGGATGAGACGGAGATCATCGGAGACTTGCCAGAAGGTCTCCGGCGAGGTATCAAGCGATATCTCTGCATTGATTTGATCAAGCAGGTGCATTACACTCTTGACATTGTTTTTTTCATAGTCAATGTTACTATTTGAAAGAGTTAGAATTCAGCATCTCATTTTCAGCAATTTTTTCTGCATATAATCAACGTCACTACTTGAAAGAATTAGAATTCAGCATCTCATTCTCAGCAATTTCTTTCTACAGATAATCATCGTCGCTACTTGAAAGAATTATATTTCAGCATCTCATTCTTGGCAAATTATTTCTGCATGTAATCAATGTCACTGCTTGAAAGAATTAGAATTTAACTTCTCATTCTCAGCAAATTATTTCCTCATATAATCAATGTTACCACTTGAAAGAATTAGAATTCAACATTTCATTCTCTGCAAATTATTTATGCATTTTTGTGTTTAGTATCAGAAAACTACTACATCTGAAATAAAACTGGAAGAATCAGAAGACCTCTCAATCAAGGCGAAGCATTTCTGCAGTTTTTTCTTTCTTTTTTTGTGTCAAATAAATTAAAGTAGATCATTAACAAATAAAAGCAAGCTGCATTATCATAGAGTGAATTGAATTGGATAAGTAATTAAACTATTTCACAGATATGATCAAATATACATACTTATATCATGTCTTCTCTCAGGTGCCATTGTTCCATGGCATGGATGATCTCATCCTTGACCACATTTGTGATAGAGTGCAGCCTCTCGTCTTCTCCAAAGGTGAAAAGGTAACAAAATCATATCATTAATTTATACACTTATATTTTAATCTTTAAAATGATAATCTTCTCTTGTACATTGAATTAGTTTCTTTTTCTTATCCTTTGCAACAAGAAAAAAAAAAATCCTCTTGTGACATTACCTGAGTGTTTGAAATGGATTTTGATTGTTCAAACTCCACAAGTACTATTAATTGGGATTTATGGACATGAGAATTCTCTTGTTCTGTATTTCTCTCATTCTTTGTTTAGATATGATGCCAAAGTTATGAATCGTTCTCTCTGTTCGGTTCGATACAGATAATAAGAGAAGGCGATCCAGTGCAGCGAATGGTGTTTATTGTCCGAGGGCAAATGAAAAGCAGCCAAAGACTAGGCAAAGGATTGGTAGCAACATGCATGTCAGGTCCTGGAAACTTCCTCGGCGATGAACTCCTCTCTTGGTGTCTCCGGCGACCATTCATCGATCGTCTACCAGCCTCCTCGGCCACCTTTGAGACCACAGAGCCTACTGAGGCCTTTGGCCTCAATGCCTCTCATCTTCGGTTTATCACTGAACACTTCCGGTACAAGTTTGCAAATGAAAGATTGAAGAGAACAGCAAGGTACTACTCATCCAATTGGAGAACTTGGGCAGCTGTTAACATTCAGCTTGCATGGAGACGCCATTGGAGAACTAATGGAGGTCTAAGAATGGAGATTGGTGGTGGTGGTGGTGGTGATGATGATAATGAACGTAGACTACGTTTATGTGCAGCTGTGTTTATGTCTATCAAACCTCATGATCATCTTGAGTAGATGAGAAGGTTTTATTGTTTGAAGTTCCATGTACATTTTTCATTTTGGATTATTTGATTGAGTTTGTATAATACAAGATTGCAGTTCTTTCTGACCTTTTGTTTTTTTTTTTCTGAACAAGTCTTTCAAATTTATCAAAATCTTCCGAACATCTTTTATTCTCAAAATTTCCCTTTATTTTTAAATTTAAATTAAATTAGAATTATAAAATTATTTACTTTACTATGAGATAATTTTGGTGAAGTTTATATAGTTAACCATTCGATTTTTGACACTTGTGATGAGATGTGGAATTTAATAACAAAAATAAAAATATTATGGTCACTGTATAAATGACATGATGCATATTTTATTTTTAATCTTCTTTTCTTCTAAAGTGGGAAAATGGTCACTTCCCCCACTTCAGACTTAAGTAGATTTTAATTAAAACTGACTTCTGTATTTTTTACACCAAAGTGGAGAAGTGAGTTTCTTATAAAGTCCACTTCTCTAATTTCCAAAGACTCTTCAAAAATGATACTATTTACATCAAAATAAACATCATAAATGCCTCTTATGGAAGAGACAATTCTTGCAAAATGAATACCACTTTCCCATTTCCCCGTTTCTCTCAAATGAATGCCCTTAAGTTGGCCACTGAGGCTACATCACATGATAAATTATATCATGTATTAAATTTTTAAAAATTTGATAACTCTACTTTTGAGGGGGTGTACCGCAAAAGTTATGTTATATTTAATATACCATTTGTCAGGGGTTGTGAACGTAAAAATGGGCGGCGAGAGACGATGTTAAGTAGACGCATTTCGTTGTCTCTTTTGGTTCCGAGGTTTCTCTTTCCCTTTCGATTGATGGATAATATGATAGCCTCTCAGTCTGATTCTCTTTGATTTCATTCCCTCTCGACGTAAGAAGGATTCTGGTTTTAAATTTCATTCTTTGTTGTTCTGTTGAGTTTTCTCGCGACTAGGATTCCAAAGTTTTGATTTTTAGGGTTCTGTTGAAGTTGGATGCTGATTCTTGTACGAGATTTTGATGTTTGACACCGAACTACTGGATTGCATTTTATTGATGGAATTGGGTGTTAAAGCGGTTATCTTTTTTTGATTTCACGCTTTTTTTCCCCTCTGTGTTTTGGTTTTAGGGTTTTATGGTAGTGTGTTGTTGATTTTATACGATATTAATTGTTGATGATAAAGAAATATTAGAACTTGCGTTCATCGAAATGTTGGAGCCTTTAGAACACAAGAGTTCTTTTGTTTTTCTGCTCAATTATTCTATTATTTTTTCAGTTTGCTATCTTCTATCAATTTTTGCCATCAAATATTTCTGAAAATGGTTCATGCTTTAGTAATATCTTATTCTACTGCCCATATTGCAGTTGTAGTGCAGATGATCAATGCTTAGAGTGGGTGAACTATTTGCGGTCCAATGTATGGCATATATAGATAGAAGGTAGTTCATATTAGTAAGTCTAGATTGATTTTAAAACGATATATATATATATATATAGAAAGTTGGATATCCTGTCCCTTGCTCTTTGATTTTTAATAATGTTGAAAAGTAGATAATGTAGTTTACCATTGTTTGTACCCTGTGATGATAGATGTAGACGATTTGTATTGTTCTGAAACTTGATGACATGAGGATTTCTCTACTTTTTATTTCAGCTCTTTTGCGACAATTTTTGAGTCCGATATCAATCTGATCACCATGTTGCACGTTATGTCCTGATCATAAGAAAACGAGTGTTACAATGTGGAGGTTTACTCCAAGTTCTAAAGATGAAACTGTGGGGAAGTGGAAGGGCTATCCCAAGCCTGCAAATGCAAACCTTGATTGTTCTGATGATGAGGTTTCTTCCTTCTCTGCTGGTGAAGAATGGCTTGAATGCCCAATTTGCTGGGAGTCCTTTAATGTGGTAGAAAATGTGCCATATGTCTTGTGGTGTGGTCACACTCTCTGCAAGAATTGTGTTTTGGGTCTTCAGTGGGCTGTTGTGAAGTTTCCGACTATCCCTGTCCAGCTACCCTTCTTTGTTTCCTGTCCCTGGTGCAATCTACTCTCCTTCCGGCTGATATACAAGGGTGAACTCAAGTTTCCCTGTAAGAATTACTTCCTACTTTGGATGATTGAGAGCATGAATGGTGAAAGGGAGACTTCTCGCACTTCATTTAGTGTAGGCCACCAATCAGCATGGAATTCTAATATTAGCAATGCATCAGGCAGTGCCACTGACCAGCGCCAAATTTTAAGAAGGGCTCCTAGACTCGTTCACACAGAAAATGCCCGGAGGAACTCAGATAATGCAAGACGTGTGTCTGAATACCTGAACATGGAAAGAATCCACCGCTCCTTACGCAAGTCGCTTGTTTTCTTTGTGCACATGACAGCGAAGTTCCCACTTGTGATCATATTCCTCATAATTGTCGTATATGCCATACCCGCCAGTGCTGCCATCTTGGCCCTTTACATCCTTGTGACGATCTTGTTTGCGTTGCCTTCCTTCTTGATGCTATATTTTGCATATCCTAGTTTGGATTGGCTTATTAGAGAAATTCTCAACTAAGGTATCATTCATCCAATCAAAGCCCTGTTGTTGGTGCAGCTTCTTAATGGAGCTCTTCGTCAATGAATGGATGATTCTCCATGAAATCGGGATCCTTATGTCTTTGGTTGTAAAAGTAGATTCATTTGCCTTCTCGTGATGCTATGTCCAACCTTTTGAGGTTTGCTTCGCCTGTCTACCCTTTCTGCCAGTTCAGTTTTAAGTTTTGGTCAGTGAAGCAGTCATATTATGTTGAAAACAGAAATTGTGCGTACGTAAATGTTGGAGGAAGTTGCCTTCCTCTTTATATTTTATAGTACATAAATGTCTCCCGAAAGGCATGATACACATAAAATCCCCAAAATCATCTTTGTTTCCAAAACTTTTTCGTGAGCAAAGGGATATTGCTATGATGGACTGGATTTCTATGATTTTTGTGACATAAAATAGACTTCCTAGTTTCTGTGTGATTAACCAAATTTAACGAAATGCTCTCTCAAGAATTGTTCAGCAGGATTATAACTTTTCGTGGTAATGGAGCAAATTAAGCTTGAGGATTTTAGAGTAAGCGATACTTCTGAGATAAGACATTGTTTCTTTTCTTATCTATTGGAATTTTTTTATCTTTTTTATGCATCTCTCGTTGATGATGGCAATATAATCATTTTTAGAAGTGCGTGTCCCCCCGTGAAGTACAATTCAATTCAGGCTGGCACATCTACTTTCTGAGAAAGGTTTCAAGATTGTTTTGAGGAAGGTCAATCCACTTATCGCTCAATTTTATCAAATCCATGCTTAACATCCAACAATAATATGTTGTTCAATGTCCTTATAGGAATCAGTTTGCTGTTGCTTATTAGTGAACTTCGTACCCAACTTACCATAAATGATTTGTCTAAGTGACCATCTGATTAATTTAATGTCTTGTTCTTCTGTATTACTTTTTAACTGACTAAATTGTTTATTTTTAGTATGGTGTAACATTTGCGTTTTAACTCATGTAATAATATCTCATGGTTGTATGTGATTGGTCCTCCATGTCTTGAATGAAACACAATTAACTTAGTTGGTGCTAGCCAGGACAAATATTTGATTAATAACTGCCAATGGATCACTCTGATCAATTTGTTCATGTAGCTGGTTAACATTTTAGTTGTTAATATGATAATCCAATGCATCCTTTCAAGTTTTGTGCTCTCTCCATGGCTGGAAAGCATTGCGTTGTTACTGTTTCTTTACCTTGTATATTATCTGATATTGATGTTTATTCATAATTGAAGGTTGATCCTTTGTCTGCTTTCATTTTTTTCAATTTATCATGAAATTGATGGGCACATGTTTCTTACTTTGTTGTGAGAGCAATATTTAGCCATTCTTCATCATAATGTTCTGTTATTTGATGCCGCATATCATGATTTTTTCTTTTAAATTTTATTGTTCATTTCAAAGTATGACCCTTGGCTGAAGTACACCGATACTTAGAAAACTGAAACGTTACATTCAATCCACATTGCATAGTACGGATCAAATATTGATTAGTCCAAATCTTGTCATAAGGCGTGTCAGCATTATATGATGCTATATTCTTTTCACTTGATGCATTAATTAGAATTATCTTACTGATAATGCCCGCACCAATGCCTATCATACAGCACATTGTTGTAGTTTTATCATTGTGTAGAAATGCATTATTTATGAGACTAGCACTCACTCTGGTAGTCTTTGTTTGCCGACAAAAACCAGCAGGAAAATTGAAAAAGAGTTTGAAAGCGAGCTCGTATCTTCAAAGTTTTTAAATCATTCTTCTTCTTTTTTGTATATTTTAATCAAAATATTTTCAGCCCTTTACTTATGTTATATGCCTCTCCTGAGAACTCTGACCAGATCATTATTTATAGCTTTTTAGTATGAAACTTGTTCACATTTATATCAAGACTTTCAGTCACCAGTTCTGCATTTGTAATTTGTCCTTGCGAGCAATTTCTTTCGTAGTATTATCATGCGCTGAATTGACATACAATTCTTGTACTGAGTTGTTAACATAAGCGATCAAAATATGAAATGATTCCCCTTATGCTTCGCGTTTTGTGTATTGGTAATCTGTTTACAATGATTTTGTCCATACAGAAGCACAAATTATCAGTGTATTTATTTGTACCCATGTCATATGTGCCGAAATTATTGTGTTAAACATTATACAGATTATTGACCTGTTGTGGAGGCCATGTTACTGGAAAAGAAAAAAAAAATGTAGGTTTATTAATTTGTCCTCATGTCATACATGCAGAAATCATTTTTTGTGTTTATTGATTGAATGAAAGACAAATGAAAAGTTTTTTTTCACATGGAGGAAGCACAAGAGGAAGAAGAGAACAGAGCAGTCTTGATTATTGTTGCAGAAATGGGCAGAAATTATTTGGTTGGTGGGTCACTCTCTCCACCAATTTTTTTTGGCTGAAATTTCAACCTCATTTAGGGTTTGAAGGAGGACCCACTCAACTTGCTCTGCTTATTATTGCATACAGGGATTGATGAACTTCCTTGATTTGAATTGGAACCTTCCTTCTTTGCATTTTGCTTTTGGCTTTTCTTTCTATGTGGTCAGGAGAATAGATCACCTGCTTCTTTCTACTTTCTTCTTCTTCTTCTTCTTTGTTTTATTTTTATTATTATTATTATTATTATTATTATTAGTGTTTGATCCACCTGGTTTTTAGCAGCCATGTGTTCTAAATAAGTCGGTCATCGATACACAATACAATCAAGCATACGCACGAGTTGGAAATTGATCGTTTTCGTACGTCTAGTGATACGGTATTTAAGTTGTTGTCATTTAAATTGACTATGGTGATGGTTGTCTCCTTGATGTATTAATTAATTATTTATGTATGTTTTTTTCTTAGGGTTTTGTTTTGGCTTGCATGACCTCACAAAAATGGATAGTTCCTATTATGCCCTTGTGAAAAGTGTATTTGACTATGGGCCTGTATGAGTCTTTGTTGTTAGTTTATTTTAAGTAAAATTGATATTTCCTCCTTATTTTTTTTCAAATTTATTGATATATGAATTGTATTTTTTTCTTTTAAGATGTTATTTTTGGTTTTTGCTTGAACTCACAAAAGTGGAGTGATTACTATTTTGTACCTGTAATAATTATTTTTGCTTTTATGTCCTTATTGAGCTTTATTATTTGTTTATATAAACCTCTGTTTTCCTTTTTTTTTTTTTTTTTTTTTTTTGAAAAAAATGATTTCAAAGTTTGTTTATGGAAGTACAAAAGCACCCCTCAGAGTAATGGTGAATTTTTGAGATAATTTTTGACCATAGAGGGGCATCAGCAAAGATTTTTAGCACACCACTTGAGATTATTATATTATATACATAATGACAAAAAGAAAAGAAAGCCTTCAATATGAGAAAAGAATTGGAATTTTAATACGTCTAGGGGTATTTTAGGAAATATATATATATATATATATATATATATATATATATATATATATATATATATATATATAACCAGGATTTTGCTTCTCAATGTTTGCAAAAGATTTTGCACTCTTGATCAACATTATTATATCAAAAGCAATTAGACCAAATGCTTTAATTTTAATTAATTAAATTAAAAACTGGCTAATGATCCATCTTTATCTCACAATTGGAATGTTTTTTCATAAAATTTAATAACAAACTTTAGAGAGAAAAAAAAAGCCAGTCTCATTAATAAAGCAACTCTTCATGCCTATCATCAATGTCATTTATCATTACTCTGAATAAAAATTAAAAATTTCATTTTATGCATTTGATCTTTTATTAAATATTGAAGCAATTTCTCTATCTATTAATAATGCCCCACTTTAATAATATGATTGCAAGCTTCATTTTCATCTCTCAATCTTAAGTAACCATTGAGTTCCTTGTTGGAATACTTAAACAACAAAACTTAATAAAATTAAAAAAAAATAAAACAAATATTTTAATCTCAAACTTAAAAAATGATTGCTTTGGTAAAGTTTGTTAAAACATCATAAAAATGCATCCATCACTAATCATAATATATTGAAATTTATTTTATTATTTTTTTCTCCACTCACTGTACCAACTTCATAAAAAATAAAATAAAATTCTTATATATATATATATATATATATATATATATATATATATATTTATTTATTTATTTATTTATATATATGAACAGAAGAGTTGGGAATGGTTGGATGGCTTCGTTTGCTTGGCTTCATCGTCTCTGTGGCTCAAGGCATTGAATGCCATTGTTGCTTCGAAGGTCTCTAAAGCTGTATGTATAATAAACCTTCAATCCAGCTCTTATCTCTATCTCTACGACGTGGTCTCTCTTTCTCTCTTCTTCTTATTCTTCTTCTTCTTCTTCTTCTTCTGATTGAGAGAGTCGTTGAAAGGTGTGAGCTTTATTGTTTTTTTTTTTTTTTAATTATGTTTGGGTTTTGGGTTGGAATTCTTTATTTTATTTTGCTTTATTTTTTGTTTGGAGTTTGGTTAATGGTTTGTCTATGAGGATGAAATTGATTGGAATTTGTTGTTTGGTTTGAAAAATCATTGATTTTGTTGGTTTTATTGGGATGGTTTTGATTCTGTTGATTAGTTTCAATCCCCTTTTTTTTTTGCTCTTGTTATTGCTATTTGTTTTCATGTAATTAGATTTCTCTCTCTTTTGGTGAATTGGTGTTTCTGAATATTAGATTTTATTTTTTTTCTTTTCAATTTCTTTTGATCTTCTTGATGATTTGGGCCCGGGTTTTTTCTTTTTAGTTTCATTTTCTTTGCATTGGAATTGGAATAGTTTTTTCCTTTAATTTATATATAATATTTATTTATTTGGCTTCTGTCCTTTAAGAAAAAAAAATTATTATATGATCTTTATTTTTGTTTCTCTTCTGTTTTTGAGAAGGAATTTTAGATGGTGAATTTCATTTACTATTGATTTTCCTTTTTCTTTTTTCTTAGTTTAAGTTATTATAAGTTCATTCATAAGTAATTTAGTTGTATCTATAAATGGATTTTCCTTTTGTTTTTGGATTGAATGAACAGTGGATTTGTTTTTATTTTTTTTCTCTTCTTGCATAATTTTGAATACTTTTTAGTAATGCATGCTTAGATTCCTGATTAGTATTTATTCCTTCCTAAATTTGGACTCAGAAATTCTTTGAATTCCCCAATGTTTCAATGTTGGAGTTAAATCATGGAATCAAGATTATTAATTTAGTTCTATTTCATTTAATCAATGATTTATGATCATTCATAATTGCCACTCGTATCTCAAAGAACATGGAAAATGAGTGCTTCTTTACTCAATCTATTGATGAAAATCATACACCAAGGCATCTTGTTTTGTGTTGAATTTACAATCAAATTTGGGTATCTGAAGTTTTTTTTTATTCTCATTCAATTATCTCTATTTGTTTATGAATGTGTTTAATTGCTATCTTGAGTATTAAACAATGTGATGAACTTTGCTGACATTTAAGTTTTGAGTCTATATGTTGCATTACTTGCAGGATTTCACTCTCATTCTTCCAATCAAAAAAAAAAAATCTCGAACACTTAACTGCAGGAATTCATTATTGATCTTCTTGTATCGCATCGATGACACAAGAAGTATTGGAGACAGTGATTGTGCCGATACCACCCGATTTATTTGAAAGGCAAGGAGAGGAAAAACAAAATTCAACAGGAAAAGCAAACAGTTCGAAGAAGCGTATTCCTAATTATCTCAAACCGTCGACTGGATCCTGCCATGACTTCTGTAAGTATGGAAGGAATCATGTATTTGAAGTCAAGAAACGACGACCTCTTCGCCGGAGATTATTCATCTCCAATGAGATTTCTGATGACAAGCATCATGAAGCGAAAATCCCGACTTCTGGTAATAGAAAGAAGAGAGTTATTCAGAAAGAAAAGGTTGAGGTGGAACTACTGAATTCGATGGAAAAGACAACATTATCTCCTCAGAATATAATCTCATCCGCCGATGAAATGAGTGAATTGGTTGTTGAGAAGAGCATTGTGACTGATGAGCTTATAGTGAGCAGCCGAACTGAAGAGTTCATCGAGGAACCTATTATCATAGATCTTGAAATTCCGCCTGGTCTGGATAGTAGCAATGCATCCAGTGAGAATTCACCTGCCAACAAAGACGGAGAATTTACGGGAGAAATAATCTTCATGGAGAAATGCATTGTAGAAAGTGATGATGGAATTTTGAAGAACTCACAAGAGGAATTCGTCGAACCTGAGAGTATCAAACCAAACAAATCTACATCCATGAAGAAAGGCATTGTGTCTAGCAAGGAGAATGTTCCCGGGAGCAGACAGATTAAGGTGAGAACTTCTAATGCAAGTGATTTGAGAAGAGAAGTAGCACGGTCGAAGAATGATACATCTGTTAAAGCTAAAGGTATTAAGCAGAATGAAGCCGATGAATCTGTTAAGTTTAGGAGTATTATTAAGCAGAAGACTCCTTCGAAAATCAAGCAAAACAGCACTTTGTCTGGTGTGCCTAGACCTCTCAAACCAGCAACTTCATCACCTTCAAAGAAGGCTGATTCATCAAACAGAACCCAGTTGAAGCTAAGAACTCCTCCAATTTCAAAGTCGACGAATGCATTGTCAAAGAGCACTTCATCTGATTTAGCTAGAATTCTCAAACCGATGGCTTCATCTCCGTCAAAGAAGACTGGTACATCGAACAGAACACAATTGAAGCTAAGAACTCCTCGGATGTTAAAGTCAGTAAATACATTGTCAAAGATCGGCGAAAAAAGAGAGTTGAGGTCACTGTCTCTTGCTAGTGTTCCAAGTATAAAACTACGGAACCATACGAAAAATTCAAGACTTGGATCAGCAATGAATATTGGAAAGAAAGAATCGGAAAACAGTGAGCAGAAAATGCAAACAAGGAAGCTGAGACCATTGTCTACACTATCAAATCATTCTCCGCAAAAGAAGAAAGACAAAGATGGTGCATTGATCAAGACGGGAATAGGTTCTCGAAAGAAGACTGAACTCAAACCGATACAAAGAAGAAACGCGAATGCTAAAATGCAGGAGGCAACACCACACAAGCTGAGTTTCCGACGAGGAAAAGTCATAGTCCCACAGGCCGAGAACACGGCTCCAAAGCGGCTTCGTTTTCGACCAAGAGCAGCGAGTGAGCACCAAAACGGCATTGTATCATCACAAAGGAGAATTTTGACAAGAAAGAGAAGTGAAATGGGTAGAGTTGGAGAATCAAATGGAAGAATTGGTGAAGCTCCAAGAGTTGTGCTGAGGCATCAAGAACAGCAGGAAAAGAAAGATAAACAAGGATTGTTCAATCATGTGATTGAAGAAACTGCAAGCAAGCTTGTGGAAACAAGGAAGAGCAAGGTCAAGGCATTGGTTGGTGCTTTTGAAACTGTCATTTCCCTCCAGGAAAACAAAAAAGATTATGCTTGAAATATATATATATATATATATAATAGTTTTCTTAATTATATACATAAAAATAAACTTCATGAATATGTATAGATATATATTATAAAGGGATTGAAGGCTTTTGTGTTGATTACTGTAAATGAAGGGAGAGTTTGTTTACTTATTATAGAAATTTCTTAAATTATTGTACATTTATAAAAGGGTGGTAATAAAATCTTATTGTGAGATTTGTGGATATATTTATGTGGTGTTTTCTCTTCTGAAATTTTCATTTGCATTCTTTTTCTGCAAGTAAAGAAGAATGTGTAGTAAGCTTTTGATTGTCCCTGTTTAATGAATGGCACCCTTTTGTTTTCTTTTTCTTCTATATTCATGCAAATAAGAATCATATATTATAAATTAATTAAAAATTTACAAAAAAGACAAATTTATCCTTTACCATTTTTAATTATTTATTTTGGGAAAGTACATAAAAAGAATGTGTAAATATGGTTCCCTTGACTGGTCAAACTCAACTATAGTTCACAAATTTTAAAAATTTTAATTTTTTTTTTATGCTTGCCATCACTACCTTGAAATAGGGAAGCAATAAACATAATAAAAAGATAACTTAAATAATGGGTAAATATATTTGATAATAAACATATATTGTCTGGCTGATGAAAAAGGGCATTCATAGAGAATAAAAAGAATCAACTGCACATTCCCAATATCTCATGAATGATAACAAATATTCAAAATGTCTTTCCCCACAATCATCTCTGAAACATCTAAAATCAACATATGAATACAAAAACAAATGGGTCAAAAAAAAGAACAAAACAAACAAAAGCATGCATCTGAGCTAGGAATAAAAGGGAACAAAATCATTAACATGTGGCTGAAAACAATCCAACCGCAGCCCTTGTAATGCTTCTACCACAGTCCATCGATCATCGGTTGATCGCTATAAAGTCCATGGGTACAGGCAATGTAATGCGTCTCTACTTTGTGCCAAAACGGGTCAATGCGACCCTCAAAAAGCCTCCGAAAAACTGATCTTCAGCAATCTATATAACATGGACTGAATGGAATATATTACAAAATGGAAAGAATACCGTATCACCATCTGCAGCTCCCCATGGATTCCCACCGCGCCGTCAAGATAAGGCGCAGAAATTTCATCGTAGCTTTAGTCTTCATTGTCCTGTATCTGGCGTTCAGCATAAGGCCCCCCAATGTTTGTTCTTGCATGTTTTGTTTATTACTGAGGCTCCAAGATGTGGCAGTTCTTTATGAATTCATTGGAGTAATTTACATACTTTGTCCAGAAAGGTTGGAGATGCTTGTAACCAATCTCTAGCCATGGTTTGCATTGCCCATTGTAATGGATCACCGCAGCCTTTCTTACAGTACCAGGATTGGTCTTTTCCTGGTAGCCAAGGCCTAGCATGTGCCAAGATGGATCTATGGGATGCACATGCCCTCTGAATGCTATCAAAGCTGGGGGTAGGGTTCCGAGTTTCCATAACGTCAAGTTTGACTTGAGATTCTGTAAACACAAAATGTGTTAGCTTAGCAACTAGTATTCATCATCAAGCATGAGAGTATTAGGGAAATCAGATAAGTTATAATTCATAAAGATGCATGTAATTTATCAAAAGCTCAATACAGAGACAATTCTGTGAAAGATTATGGGAAGTATTGCTTCAGAGGATAGCACAACTAAAAAGTACTAGCATCTATCAAGCAAAGTTCAGTTGAACTCATTTAGAGAAATAAAAATATATTGTAAAAATAACTCTAAAACGCTACTGAGCCACTTGGGGGTTTTTGGAAGGGGGGGGGGGGGGGGGGGGGGGGGGGGGCCTTCCTTTAAGGGGCCGGGGGGGGGGAAAAAAAATACTTTTTTAAAAAAATTTTTTAATAATTTTTTTTTTTTTAAAATAATATTTAAAAAAAAAAAAAAAAAAAAAAAAAAAAAAAAAAAAAAAAAAAAAAAAAAACCCCCCAAAAAAAAAAAAAAAAAAAAAAAAAAAAAAAAAAAAAAAACAAAAAAAAAAAAAAAAAAAAAAAAAAAAAAAAAAAAAAAAAAACCCCCTAAGTAGAGTTGATTGAAGCAATATCTGAATAGGATAAGACTACCAAAGAAACTAATCTACATTTATGCGGACAATATTTTGCTTTGGTTCATCAGTGGCCAACCATAGCTATCAGATCTAAAAGAACTACATAGATGAGGTTGAGAAATATATTTTTAGACTATGCATTTCTTTCTTTTACTTTGAATTTAACAGGTGACCCAAGAGTTACAAACTTTTCCATAACTAAATCTTTTAGAAGACCAACCAGAAACAAATAGAGACAAGATAAATAGATTATAGTATACCTCTTTTATCCACTGGTGATAAGTCTCTCTTATGTCTGTCTTTCTCCATGCACTCAAGTCAAAGATATTCATCCCATAGGCCCATGCGCACTCATCCGGGTCCAAATTCTCAGATATGAGGTGATGGGAGAAGTTGAAATATGTCTTGAAACGCTTAGACATTACCCGTTTATCCTCACCTTCACAAGTCTCAACAGCCCCATTAACCTTTCTGGAAAGATTGATTGTCCACAGAGGTGACAGGTCACGCTGAATAACAATATCATCATCAAGAAAGACCACTTTGTTGAGGTTTGGAAAGAGCTGTTTACATAAATCAAGCGGCATGTCAGTCAGTGTAATGTTGATCAGCCAAAAATAAAATTAACATATCTCGCTCTCTTTTCTTGGTTATCATATTGGGCATTAAGATAACATAACAAACTGATTCTACACGATCTTCCCTTCAGGAACTATTGAATGTTAGAAGTTATTCAGCTAGACAGATCAATAGAGGTCACAGTGTCAACAAGTAGGGGCACCACATATTATTAGTCAGTTGCAGCAATATAATATCTATTAGTTAGATGAGCATTTGTATATTTGAGAAATCAATGGCTGGTCATTCTAATTAGCTAAAAATTTACTGGGCATGGCATATTTTTTTCAGTTAATTAGTGGTTGTCAAAATGTAGAGAAACAAGACAATATAGCAGTGTTAGATTAGTTGATGATACACACTGTTTAACTTTTAAACATCAATTCCAGATAATAACTTCCATCCCACTCCCCGTGCCTCCATATGCATGACACATAAGGATAGCTGAATTGAAAAACTGATTGTCAATTCAGAATAATCTAGATTACCATAAGGCAACAACGTTTCTATAAATTGATCACAATCACAGGATGATGGATTTAAATACCTCGGGAAGATATATGCGAAGATGGTTAAGCAGAGAAATATATTTTGGACTCCTAGCTAATAGTCTTGAAGCAAACTCCTTTGGACTACCAGTGGCATTAAAATCAACGAGATGATTTCCATGGTAGTGGCTTCTAACACCATCATGATTCTCTATAGCGTCAATAACAGGTACATTCTCCCTAGTTAACCAGTCAAACTGATGTACGCCCTTCACGTCAACAATGGCTGGGGAAGGAGGATACAAGGCAAACCAGGAGTGCATGGCTGGGTAAGTCTTCTTGTCAGTGATAACATGAAACACTATCTTCTCAGGATATAAAGAAGATTTGACTGTTGATGAGACCACAACAGAGGCAGCGAGGATGTTGTCACTTGCCAATACAAAATGGTGCAAAGAGTTATCAGACAACAAGGGCAATAATTCTGGAGATGGCAATTGTTTTCGTGCATGAGCATTTGATGAATATTCATCTGTCAAACGCAATGACAAACAATGGATGCCCTTAGGAATAGAAGTTGCTGCAAAATGTTTGTGCAACTGTTCTGAAAATCTTGAGTCCTTTATCTGTTTATCCATATTTTCCATCTGCAAAGGACAAATGAAGATCAGAAGAGGAAAGGAAACTTTTAAATGTGCATCAGATGAACCATTCAAAAAACACCAACAACAGGTGGATAATGATGAGTTTCACAAAGCATTCATAAATATTAGGCCAACACATACAGTACAATGAGTTGATCATCACTGACAACATTCACCTGAAATCAGCATCAGCATTAACATATACATCTAAACGGTCTCACCAATCTAATCAAACTAAGTCACCGGTATGCAATAAAAAGTTTCCATAATACAGTAAAGAGATTTGCTGCTAACAAGGTAGGTTAATAGGTGGTTTTCTCGAGCATCTACAACTTGTGAGTTGTGATAACGGGACTGAAATTCAACTACATAAACTGAATAATAATTACTAAACTGTGGATTAGTACCAGGCAAGATTAAAATAAAATAAAATAAAAACTAACATTAATCACATACCATTGCCTTCAGATTTACTGCAAATGTCTTGGCATCATACTTATTCCTCTTCATTTCAGAAAGTAGCTCTTTGAATGAATGTGGCACCTTCAAGTCTTCAGGAATTTGCTCAGAATTTACTTGATCAAGAATCTTATATATATCCTTTACAAGCCTCTGCAAAAACCAATCAAGTAACTCAAGATGAAACCAAAATTCTTTCGAGAAGTCTAAGCTAAAAATGAATCTCATCTCACTTTAGTGAAGAAAAAGAGGAAAAAGGGCGATTACCACAGAATCATCACCACCCCTGCCTAGAAGCCTTGGTCCCAGCCTCCTTCCTAAGCAATCTGGAGGATATGACCCATGTAAGAAATGGTCAAAGTCTACCCCACAAGTAACTTCAAAACACTTATAAACCATTGTGTTCATGAAAATAAGACAAGAGTAGGCGAATATATACTTGTGAATTATCAGCAAAGGAGAAAACACACCAATGTCAAACACAACTCAGGAGATGTGTCAACATGCATATCATGGCAACTTAATAGAAGTAAAAGACTAAGAGTGACATTCAAAATGCAAAAAAAAAATAAGTATATAAAAAAACAACACCAGGAAGCATCTATTAGAACGGAAGCACACATTCAGGTTTTCCAAAAAGTGCGAAAGGTATTGAAATTTGAAATTGTTTTAATGATAATATTGATTTTTAAGAACCAGGAGTGCAGTCCCAGAACAAGCAAAGAATAACATATTAATGATTTGGACTTCAAAATGAAAATGTCAAGAAAAATATTAAGAAGTATTAGTTTTATCACCCGCACAACCAGGATCAAGAGTAAGAGAAAAGTAATCTCTAGGTTTGAGGGTCTAGATTCTTATTGTTTGCCATAAAGAGAATCAAATTACAATTCAAGACTTCAGACACAAGTTGATCTGTTCAGAGCTGCTTTGAGTGCCTGTCCACTTAAAACTATAATCAAATATAGCTTGCTACTGGGAACAAAGTAATCTCAGGCCCATGACAACTATCTATTCTAAAGCTAAAAAACAAAAATCTTGAACCAAGATTCAAGATGATAATCAAATGCTACCGACATCAACAAAAATAGAATTTGAGATGCATCGCTAACTTATTCGAAATCACATCTGTTACAAAAATCAAGTTATTCATCATCATTAGAACTTCCAAGAAAAAACAAAGACAATTTATGTGAAAATTACTGTACACTCACCTAAACAACACCGGGTCAACGTGTAGAACATACATAGATGCTTAACAGTACATTACCATTTGCCAACTTTCTAGAATCATATCCCCCAATCACAAATTGCAATACAAAAGCGTGATTGATTGACAGCAAGGTCAAAACCAAGAAAACCAAAACCTAGTACATGAAGAAAATCCAATAAATTCAAACCTACTCACCCAAACGCAACAACGCAATGCCAAATCAAATTCCACTTCTCATTATCAAACACCAATCAGATCCATTAGAATAAACAAAACGGAGAAACACAATCATTCACATTCACAAAAAGACAAACAATGATCACCAGATCCAATGCACGAAATCAGACAAGAAAAAAGAAGGCTAACCAAAAGAGGAGCAGTTGTTGACGCCCTCGAGGGTGACGATGGCGGTGAGGATGAAAACGAAGGGCAAAAGAAAGGCGAGGAAGAGCACGGTATGGAAGAGAGTCCGATAGGACAAATGGCGAGGTGGGGGCACCTTGACCTTGGCCAAATCCAGCAAGCCGCCACCGGCGGCACAAGCACCGGCTCCGGGCGCCGAGATTGTGATGCTCCTCATGCTGGGCGACAGGCGTATCTGCATCGTGGCGCCGGCGATGGATCACCCGCCGGCGGGGCGCATGAGGAGGGATCAAGGGAGGCGCGCGGCATCCGGCATTGGACAGGGGGGAGGGATTGAGGGATTCGGGAAGAGTGTTTTTTTTTTTTTTTTTGGGGTTTGATTTGATTGGGCGGATTTCGCTCACAGTCAAATGCGTGTGAGATGATGAAGGGATGGGGGAGGAGGACGAACCCACTTCTTTCTTTCTTTCTTTATTTTTAGGGATGATGACGTGGATTCTTCTTTTTCTTTTTTTTTTTAAAAAATTTTTTTTTTGTTATTTTTTATATATAAATATTATTATTAATTTTATTCAAGTATGAATTATTAATTTTTTATTAAAAAGTGTATAATTCTGTATCAATATTTGTGAAAATTATATATATATATATATAATTTAAAAATTTAGAAATTAATTTAGCAGTCAAAATCACTTGATTCAAGTAGCTACTAACATGAGTCGTTATATATACAATGACGTTCGAGATAAATAATTCATATGTTTATTATTTTTGTTAAAAAAAATAAATAAATAAATAAAAACTGAATCAAGATTTATTAGTTAAAAAAATTGTGGTGGGCTTGAATTGTGTTTAATTTATTGTATATATTTGGAAACTAAATTTTTTTTAACCAATATATAGATATATAAGAAAATATTTATTAAATACAAAGGTAATGTAAAATGGGTTCATTGAAATAGCTATAATGTTTCGAGGGTAATTTCGTCAAATCATTTTTTTAGTGGAAGATTCATGATTATTCTAAGAGGGGCACTATTTGTTTTTATCAAGGCATATGAATAACAAACCAATGAGATAGTATAAACACATGAATTTATTAAAAAAAACTTAGAAAATTAGGAGAAAAAGCAATTAAAATGAGTGTGCTGCCACTCACAATACAAATAAAAATAATAAAAGTTCCTCATTAGAACACAAATGCTGAGAAAAATAGGAAAAAATTATTTTTTTCCCCATTAATGATAAATAATTAGTAATTAAGGGGTGGAGTTTGGATCCAATTATCTTATCGGATCATCCAAGAAAGATCTAACCCGAATCCGATAGTGATCGGATGCTGCCAGGTGTCCATGATTTTTCTAGCGAAACCAGGAGGCGTTGTGAGGAGTTCGAGATTCTCCAATGGCGACGATGGCGCCGGCGAGGCCGGAAGTGATCTCGCTGATGCGCTCGTTGCTTCGCACGGCGGCCAAGTTCCGCGACTACAACATTCGAGAATATACCCGGCGCCGGGTCATGGATGCTTTCAGGGAGAACCGTGCCCTATCGGATGCTTCATCGATCTCAGAGGCCTTCGCGGAGGGGAAGGCGCAGCTCGAGGTCGCCAAGAGGCAAGCCGTGGTTTACTCCCTCTACGCCCCCAAAACCAAGAGCGTCATGGAGATTCAGAGCCTCTGATGGGTTCAGGTGATAAAAGTTGGGGTTTTTCATTGTTTTTGTTTTACTTCAGCGGCTTCTGAACTTTTGGGTTGAATCTGATATACCTAATGTTTGATTTAGATTTTTCCATGAAAGGATTGATATTTCTTGATGGATCGAATTGAAGTTATGGTGACTTTTACTTTGTGTTTTTTGGGAGCTTAAAATTGGAATTTGATATATGTTTGAGTAATTGGGTGTAATAGACTACTAGTGATGTTGCTGAATGACAAGTTTTGGTATTATAAAGCACTGAAAATCGGGCATATATATATATATATATATATATATATATATATATATATATATATATATATATATATATATATATATATATATGTATTTTAATCCATTAGTGTGTTTGGATGGTGAATTTTATTGTTTGTTACTTGAATTGTCAACTGATGAAAGCTTTTGATGAGGTGGTATGTTGAGAAAGATCATCTTCTTATTGTGATTGTAGTTGTGTGTATCCATTTGGAGAAACTGAAAATTATATTTGGATTGTGAATTGTGGCTGTCTTGTTGGAAGTTTTACTTTATGTGTGGAACCTTGGTGGAGCAGACATTGTAATGTGACAGTTTCTAGGTTGGGAACTTTGTTTTTATTGGGTAGTCATATGTGGGTTGTCAATGGTCTTCCTTTTTTCCTCTTTTTGGCAGTACAGCTGTTTCATATCCCGATTTGTTGCCTTGTTGCATTGGGTAAGTATAATGCTAGGTTGTTACTTTTTTTCTATCCAGTTATTAGTTGCTAAACCTGAATTTGATGACAAAAAATTCATGTTAAAGCACCTCTTGGGTGGATCATTGAAGAAATCAATGGCCTGCAAATTGTAGCATTGACCAACATTTAAGCTCGTGTGGGTTGGGGAGCTTTTGTAGACATTATTATGCTTCCAAATCTGAATGCTGAGTGCTCACTGAGTTGCTTGAAATGAAGTATGAGACGAAAAGGTCTTACATGTTAATTCTATGACAAATCATCTGCTTTAGGAGAAATACTTTGTGAGTATCTCAGTATTCCTAAGATAGCATGAAAAAGAGGAATTACGGACTTGACTCTCGAGAGGTGAGGGTCTTATTATGTTGAGAGTATATGATGGGATGGAGAGGAAGATCTATGGGATGTTCTGACATATAGATATTATGTTACTGTCAGTTTATTATCGCAAGCAAAAGTGATTGTTTAAGCCCTATATCAAATATAATGTTTCCATGCGTTTTACCATAACTTGATGAAAATTTATCTGCGCGTGTGATAAATTATTGCTATTTGGTACATGAAGGAACAAGATTGGAAAATGGGCTATACTTAATTGAGCGTATTGGTGGATGTACTCTATCTTATATATTGTTGGTCTGTTTTTAAAAATTGAAGCAGATATAAGGGGTGGGGAATGGCAATCATTTCTTACTTATTTATGGTTGTTCACTGCCATTAGTAACTGGATAAAACATATCTAAAGGATTTGTTTGTAGCAACATCAAGTTGCTGCTATTGTTCTGATTACTTGTACAGTGTTTTTTCCTCTATAAAAGCACATGAAATATTTTACTCTTGCAAACATGTGATCATATTTAATGAATTATGCAAACACCATGAATCACTTATGATCAGAATACATAAGATATAATGATTTTTTCTAGTTTCTTTAGGTGACAACTGTATTTATCTCCATTCCCGACTATAGGAAGTGACCGGATGAACTGCATCTAAAGCATTTGGTTCATTGTAACCACCGCTGCAACTGTTCTGATTAATCACACAAAGTATTAGTATAATCCACGAGATTCTTATCCATTGATCTGTGTTGTAGATACTTTCTTCAGATCAATTCAATGCCTATGTTTCTATCAATCATATTAAACTTATGGTTCTGATGGTGCAGAGTTGCTGACTCACGGTCGCCCCCAACTAGAAACTAGTTTGAATAAGCATTACAAAGGAAACCAACCTGATGCCAGTAGGAGGCAAACATGAATGCTACCTATCTTTTTCTCCGGCCCTTCTTTATTCATCGATGTAACTTTTCTTCTGTTGGAGTTATATGGCTACTTTTCCACTTATTTCTTTGCTATCTTTATGGTTGAAAATTGGAATACAATGTACAACAAGAGAGTCTCAGAACCTTTGCAGTTATTTATGAGCACTGTTCTCATATGTTACTGTTAAAGACAAGGATGTGATGTACTTCAGTTGGAGTTAATACATATTCCCAGTTGCAGTTGTTGCTCAGAGATGTAAAAAGTAAATTGATTCTCAGCACCATCTGAATTTTTCTGATCTTGTGGCCAGTTCTTGGCCTCATAATGTTCATTCTTTTGTTTTTGGTTTTTTCATCTTTATGAAATTCTTGTTTGTTCTTAGTGGAAATTATCGCTTTGATCTGAACAGTTTTGTCGTCGATGAAATACGAGTTTGTTATTATCTTTTTTTCTCTTTTCTTTGGTGTCAGTTGGTAATGCTGAAAGTATTTGGATGAAACTAAATGCAATGAATAAACTCATGAGCTTCTCTTGAGCTATGCATTGACTTATCTTGCTGATGCAATTAATAAGCTCATGAGTTTCTCTTGAGCTCAAAAGGGTACAGTTGAAAGAAATTTAACCAGTAAGTAATAAGGTTAAAGTTTAGACAAATTCAAACAAACAAATCTATCAAACTCATATAAACATTAAATTTTAAATGTAATAAGATTAAAAGAGCAAGCATCCTCCATTGTAAATCCTTTCCATACACTCAAACATGCCATCCTGAAAATGGAAAGCAAGAACAAGAAAGGATGGAAAGCCGAAAAAACAAAAATACATCCGAACCATTCATTCATCTTACAATTCACTGCGACACAATACATATATAATAGTAAAAACAGTTAATTAATTATGGAGAGGATTTGGACCGGAAGGAACGAGACGTTTGTTGACACCGTACCTTGGATCAATCTCTACTGTGAATGGTGGTGGTTGAGGTGGCCGGAAAGAGTTCCCGGTGTCACGACGGTGATGTCGGTGGTGGTGGTGGGGGTGGTGATTGGGAAGATGGGAAATGGGTTCATGAGTAGCAACAAAGAAGATGAGCATTGAGAGAATAAAGAGAGTTGTGTTGATTTTGGTGGAGAATGATGAGCTCTTCTTCTTCTTCATTGTATGCTTGATCTTACTAAGTATTTAGCTCTTTTAGTTGATACTTGCCATGAATCTCTAGTGGCACATAGAGACTAGTAAAGCTCTAGCAGTTCTCTGAATGTGGATTCATATATATACATAAATAGACAAGCATGGAGCCAAGGTTTAAATGTAGTTTGGGTTATATATATATATATATATATATATATATATATATATATATATATAGGACTCAGGGAATTTTTAAATTTAAAATGTAGAGATATTTATAATAACTAATAGCAGTAAATAATGTAAATGGTAAAAAAAGTATATAGAATTTTGTACTGTATTTATATAAATAATAGCCACTTGATCATGATCCAACGACTTTTAATCAACATTTCTAATGCACAGTAATCAGCATACTTATATACATATTTTTTAAAGTTTTTTAGTGTTTGGAAATTGAAATTAGATATTGAAATTAGGGTTTTAATCAATTAAAGTTAGAGTTTATTTTAGTTAAAATAGTTTTTGAGTATTTTGACCCACAACTTTCAAAGTGAGGTAATAACTCAAGTCTCTACCATTTAGACCAACTCCTGGTATTACTGAACAAATTTCGTCTTTGTTATATATATATATATATATATATATATTTTTAAGTATTTGTATTTTAGAGATATTTAATATCGAGTTGATACAGATAATTGATTAACATGCATTATTATTTATATTGTTTAATTAACATATAATGTCTAGTGATCATCCTTTAAGTGTATGTTTCTTAAAGCTCCATGTTATTTTGAATTAAAGATGTTAAAAACTAAGTTCTGAGAAGATGAATGCCACCTTTGCTGATTTAAAAAAAAAAACATTATATATTAAATTGGGAAATGAAATCAAATCCTAAACTAATAATAATAATAATAATAATAATAATAATAATAATAATAATAATAAATGAAGGAGTGAAGGAGATGGAGCTTTAAACAGAGAAGCATGAAATTCATGAAGAAGAGGTTCCAATAAATTGAAAACGGATTCAATTTAGAGCTTCCAGTACAATTCTCACCTACATTATTACTTCACTCATCACTCATGCATTGATTTATTTATTTATTTATTTCACTTTAATAAACAATAAATTCATAATTAATGAAACACACATGCACACGTATATTATTATGGGCGTGTTTGGATGTGCTTTTAAAAAAAGTGTTTTTTTTTAAGTTTTGGGGAGCTTTCAAAATAAGTTAAGTGCTTTTCTCTGAAACAGCTTCTCAGAAGTGCTTTTCTAAGAAGCACCTATGAGGTAGCTTCTGAAAAAAAACTGAATTTTAGTTTTTTTTACAGCTTCTACTTCTGCCTAGAAGCCCAAACAAACATGTTTTTTAAAACCCAAAAGTGTTATAAAAAACCACTTCTGAGCTTAAAAAAAGCCCATCCAAACACCCCCTATATATCATCTCCTTCCACTTATTAATATATTTTATATTTCACAATTTATTAAGATATATATATATATATATATATATATTCAAGTGTTTCTAGAAGGTAATATCTCATTGGGAAAACCGTGGTCTTATTATATCCATTAAGATAAAATAATCCCTGTCGTTCAACCCATCAAAGGACTCAAGATCTACGGCTGAGATCTACTAGGCTTTCTTTAATATATATATATATATATTATCTTTGAACTTTACTTGGCACTCCCTTGAAAACTTTAATTTATTTGAAGGGGCTCGAAGTAATTTTCATTGAAAGTTTTTTTTTTTGGTCAACGTCGCAGCAGCTTCCCTCGTTGACGAGATAGCTGCGCGTGGAGAAAATTCGGGTTTTCTTGGTTTGATTGGGCGAAAATCTTACCCTCTCGCTCTTCTTTGGGGTATAAATCCAATCGGTGATTTGTTTGATCTCTTATGCTGTGTTTGGTTTTTAGATTGGAGTTGGAGTTTTCGATTGAGTGAGGGTAAGGTTTTGGATTGCTTTTCTTGGTGATTGAATAGCCTAAACCGTATGAATTTTATAATTTTTGGTTCAGATGGCATATTAGAGTTTGATTTGAATTTTTTTTGGATGTTTGTATGAGTTTTTGGGTTTTAAAATATCGGATTTTTGTCATGGTTTCTTGTTTTCTTGATTCGCAGTACTTTTCTTGTTGATTGAAAGGTTTTTCGTTTCCAAATTCTGATATTTATTTTGGTTTTAGAATTGATGGTTGTTCGTGTGGGATCCGTTCCGTTTATGCTTTGATTTTTTTAAAATTTGATTCGTTTTTATTTGTTTGCATCATGCTAGTACTTTACTTTATCATGAAAAGTTGGAATAATATCTCTCTTTTGATTGGTTTGTTATCTGAAATTATTTGTCTTCTTGTATGTCCTGTAAATCCCTCGTAAACTGCTCTTTGTGATCACTTTTCTTGTATGCAAGACCAAAACTTGCTATGAGATGATGTATATCAATCTAAGAATTTTATGTTGACGTTGTGAAGCAACTTGGTGCTTGTGTTCTTGTGATTATGTCTTTTAAATCTCATGTCAACTGTCTTTCATGCTCAGATTGGGTATTTGTATATCCAACCCTTGATTTTGAATGCCTCTTGCCAATCTGGGGGTGATATTGCGAAGAAACTTGGTGTTATCCTTCATACTGTGTTTGTGTTCTTGTGACGATGTTGTCTAAAACTGTTCTTTCATGATCATGTTAGATATTTGCACATCTAAAGCTTGTTTTGGAATATTGTGTGTCAATCTAGGGATCTTTTATGTTGATATTGTGAACCAACTCAGTGTAATCTTTTATCCACATGCTTGATTTCCATTAGCGTTAGGTTTATTATTTGCCGAACTTTTTATGATTTTGTGCCTCCAATTTTAAATGTAGGATTTGGTTAAATAATCATCCCTACCATGGTTTTTTATATTCATCATTATTTGACATGGTTTAGGTTTAGAAGTTATCAATGAATGAAAATCATGTGTTTAAGTGTTGGAGATAGTTTGGTAATTTCAGTTTTTGGCCCGCATAAATATGTCAATTTGGTGATTTTATTTTTAATTTCATTGTAAGTTAAGTTTATCAGTAAGATTAGAAGTCATAATAAGTTTAAATAAATTTTTTGTCTGTTAGGAGTCAAACTCTACTCAAACAAGTTCTCAAATCTTTATAAAAACATGGATGAGTCTTCTTGGGAAATCAAGCAAGGAATTATCCTTAGTTTTCTTAGCTTAATATTATGTTTTGAGGTATGGTTTGCCTTTTCTTTTGAGCACGATTGCTTATATTCTTTAGATGTGATTACTTAAAAACCCTATTGTGAGTGCCTAAGCTAACTTGCATCATGTATTAACTGTGTTAACTGTTTAGTTTACATGACCTCTTGTTGTTCAGTTCGTACCCATCTAAACAAATATATTTACTTACTGCATTTTGATATTCTTATGGTTCTTGGAAGTCATCAGTTTCTGCACTTTAACCATTGAATTATCATTATTATGTAGGTTGTTGGCCTGTGTTTACTTCTCTGCTGCCTCTAAAATGTCCAAAATGGTCACAGCAAGAACATCAGTCTCTACACTTCCCCAACAATATTCAGCCGAACCCGGGTTTTCTGATTCCAACCCTTTTGATTCTGATCCAGAAACCGATATAAAAACCAGGTCCAATTTTAAACATGATCCATACAGTTACAAGAAAGATGAAAGAAGGGAATCATCCTATTCTGGATTTGCTGATGCAAAAAACAGATACAAGACTGATTTTCGTGACTCTGGAGGGATAGACAATCAGTCCACACAAGAACTAGAGAATTATGCTGCGTACAAAGCTGAGGAAAATACAGAAAAATTAAATGGTTGTCTGAAGATTGCACATGAGATTCATGAGGGTGCTACACACACTCTTGTCACTTTGCATCAGCAGGGTGAGCAGATTACACGGACTCATCTCAACGCTGCTAACATTGACCAGGACCTTAGCAGGGTACATCTTCTCAAGTTTCACATTATCTGTTGTTGAATGTTGTTCTCTGCTGTCAATCCCATTCAATACATAGTATAAGTGTTATTATCTCTTTAATGTTTATGACCTATATGATAAATTTATAAATAAATCATAGGGGGAGAAGCTTTTAGGAAATCTTGGGGGGATCTTTTCTAAGACTTGGAAACCGAAGAAGTCTCGACCAATTAAAGGTCCCGTTTTGATAAGAGGTACATCTGAAGAAGAAAATTTTGTTTCTAGTGGCACATAGAGTGGTGATTACTGTTGTCTGATTTCGGAATCAATTTGCAGATGATTCTTTCAAAAGAAAGGGCAGCCACATGGAGCAGAGAGAAAAATTAGGAATATCTTCAAGTCCGAAAGGAAAGATAAATCTTCGACAATATCCTACTGAACCTGCAAGTGCATTGGAAAAAGTTGAGGTATGCTTGTTAATAACAACACACTGTGCTATAAACTCTTTGTCGCTGATCACACCGGATACACTTTGCTTCCCTTTTTTACAGATTGAGAAAGTCAAGCAAGACGATGCACTTAACGATTTAAGCAATGTGTTGGGCCAATTGAAGGAAATGGCTCTCGACATGGGATCAGAGATAGAGAGGTTAGATTATTTACTTTATCATTTAGTTGATTAGCAAACGAAATGAGGTTATCGATAACTTTCTTCTCAATCATCCTGATTTGATACTCTTTTAGATTAACATTCTGCATCTTTGTGCATTTCTCCAATTTGTTAATATAATGAAGTTTATTTATGAATAACAAGTGACCGACTGCTTCTTTATAGTCCTGATTTCAGTATTCATTGTCTATGTAATTGCAGGCAGAACAAAGCTATCGACAATGTTCATGATGATGTTGAGGAACTGAACCTTAGAGTGAAGGGAGCTAACATTAGAAGCCGACGTCTTCTCAGAAAATAGACGATGTTATTACTTTCTATCTTTTTTTTTTTATATATATACTGAGTAAATTTAAATTTCACCTGTTGTAATTAAATCCTGAGAACAGATCTACTTTTTTAAAATGGAAAATCTGTTCATATAAATTTCTCTTTCTTCAATTTAATTTTTTTTAATGGTAGTAAGAAACACTAAAGGACATTCTTAAACAACACATATAATGCAAAGAGAGAATGAAAAAGAGAAAAAGAGAAAAAGAGAAAAAGAGAGAAACAGAAGAAGGCGCATTGCTTAGGCTGGATGAACAGCACTTTTGGTGAACAGTAATGATACTCAATGCTAAAAAGTCCATCAATCAAAGCAGATAAAAGAAAAGGACAATAGGACTCACATATAAATAGTTATAATAGCCTCTCTAGAGATTATTAAATATTCATCATCAACATACACTAATCTTTTCTTTAAATATGAATAAAAATAAATAAATAAAGTGGAGATAAATAGTTCAATGTTTGGTGAATGGTGTGTCTAGTGTGTGGGGTAGAGTACTAGCAATGTCACAAACACTGCAGAAGAGAATAAAGAGAAGGGAACAACAACCACCACCTTATCCTTCTTCTTGTTTAATTTTATTTATTTTATTTGTATTTTCTTAAAGTATATATGAAAATCAAGAACCAAAACTCCAAAATATTTATATATATATAACTTATACATTGAATAACTGTAATTCAAATTACTGTAATTCTTTGATACTTTTAAGCTTTAAATGATACTCAATATTTATAGAGAATTAGAACATTTGAATTGAAAACAGAATTGAACCACAAATGCAAACATTGAATTGAAGCAAATTATGGCAGAGTTCTTGTCTTTGCAAAACACACAGAAATGAGAGTAAATCAGAAGATTGAACATCAAATAACAGTACAAATTCCATCAAGAAATGTATGATACTTTCGGCAATTTACCGTAATTCTTTGATACTCTTAAGCAGCTTCAGATAATACTGAATTTTCACAAAGAATTACAACATTGGATTGAAAACAGAATTGAGAGTAAATCAGAAGATAGAACTGAAGATAGCAGTAAAAATTTCATCAAGAACAACAACAACAACAGAATTGAAAATTTCAGAATCAAACATCCAAAGAAGCAATGCAATGCATTAAGGAAAACAGAACTAGTAATCTCATCACAAACTTATTCAAATCATAAGCTGAGATTGTTTTTTTTTTTTTTTGCCCTGTTTTACCTCCACAAACAAAGAATTGCAGAATTCTGTACATCCATTTGTCCATCATCAACTGAAGACCTGAAAACAAATCAAATCAATCCAAGCATTGGCTCACACTTCCACCAAGAAGAAGAAGAAGAAGAAGAAGAAGACTTCAAATTAGAATCTCCGGTGACGACGACGGCAGGCATGTTAAGATCAAGCAACCCCGGCATCACTGTTCCATCAATGGCAATGGCCTCCATTCTCAATCTCTTATGGCTTGCTCTATGCCCCCCAAGTGCTTGATATGATTCAAAGCTCTTCTTGCAAGTTGAACACTCATATATACTCTTCTTCCCATTCCCATTCCCATCAATTGCAGGAACAAAGATTTCATCTTTGGATCTCTCCAAATCCAAATCATCCCAATTCCTGCCAGTGTCCCTTGAAAGCATCATCAAAGTGAAAGCCAAATCCAAATCCACATCCAAAACCAAATCCAAATCCAAACCCTTATCTGAATGGCACCTCATATGGCCAAAAAGAGCTTGGCAAGAAGGAAAGCACTTCCCACACTCCCTGCACTGCTTCTCAGAGGAATCATCCGAGCACCTCCATGTCTTCTTAGGGTTCTCTCCATGAGACCTCATATGACCACCAAGAGATCTCCCAGAAGGGAACCACTTCTTGCAAACCTTGCATCTGTGCTGCTTCTTGTTCGTCTTCTTCTTCTTCTTCACTTGTTGCTCCTTTTCCATTCCTTCAAAAAGAGCAAAACTTCTCCTTTTCAGATCTGACCTTCTTCTTGCTAAACAAAGCTCCGAGTTTTAGCTACCTTGGCGCTCCATCAATGGATGTCTTGAGAGAGAAATCCATGGATTTTCTTTGTGTTTTTTTGGATTCTTTCCATCTCTCATTATATATATATATTTAATTTGTTTATTTTTTGGGAGGAGAAATCCATGCATGGAATGGAATGGAAGCAAAGTGGAAAAACATTTCACTCTCTATAAAAAAACAAATTAACTAAATATTTTATAATTATATTTATATTTGATATTTGGATTTTTTTTTTTTAAAAAAAAGAAAATTTCCTAATTTTGTATGCATATTTTTAATATTTACATGGTAATTATATATAATGAAATTTCTGAATTTCAATATGAGATCAACCAGAATAAATGATTCCTTCAATAGCTCAAGAATTATAAAATTTATTTATTTTTTTAATATGCGTAGATTCATCTGCATATATATTGAATTAATTTAAAATAAATGTAAATTGTTGGAAAAAAATTGTGGGTCCACTGATTGAGTGCCACGTGTACAAAAAGCAAACTGTTTAGATGTATGATCGTAGGGTCTGGGTGCTTCCACGTGGACTTTGTGATATCTCGAGGCAAGCGGGAGAGAACCAGCAAAAGAACTAACTGCCCCTAACTCCCATTTTTTGTCGCTCATGCCAAGTCTGGCCGCTGGATCCCCTACATCATATGGGACAGCAAAAGTAGAAATCCATTTGGACACGTGTCGTAATGCAACATGTCAATGAGATGGGGCCCACCTGAAAATAAGTTAAGGAAAACTTTGGAATTATCGTGAATTCGGTGGAGAAAAGATTGGGTCTAATTGAAAATTTAATGCTCGAAATGAATGATCTTGGCCGTCCATTTCGATCAGCTGCATTGATGTCAATTTTGGTCTTTTTTCTTTTTGAAATTTGAATTTTTTAAAAGCCCAAATTATTCAATAAATGCTCTTTTTTGTGAATTTCCTAATTCGATTAAAAAAAGAAAAGAAAAAAATTAATTTTCTAGTATTTATTCCATCAAGAGGAAGAGTACTAATTAATAATTCAATATTCAACATTGCAACAATGGCCCTGTTTGATGTCTATATCATCCCTTTATTGGCTCTAATTTTTCTTAATTAAATTCCAAAAATATGTAATTATCATAACGAATAATAATAACGTTCATATAAAAAATTATTAAAAGATAATAATTAGATTAAATCAAATTCGGGTTAATCACACTCTTGTGATTAAAAAAGTAATAATAATAATTTAGCAAAAGTCCTAAATCAGCGTTTCAAATATCTTAAAAAATTATGGGTTTTCAGATAACAATCCCTTTTTCTTTTTCATCTTTTGGAATAAAATATCATTTAATTTTTAAAATGCTAAAATTATTCCTCCAAGAAAATAATAATTAAAAAACTAAAAACTAAAAAGGAAAATGTCTTCTTTTCCTGAGAGTCTGAGACAATCCAAATGCACTTATATTGCTTGGCTCTATATATATATATATATTAAGTATACAAATTTGGATTTCTTAAATGGATCCAATAACAAATGGACACTTCTTTTATTTTTATTTTATTTTTTATTTTCTAGTTAAAAATTCAATAATAAATATACAAAAATACAAGCATGGCCAGCTCTTCTCAAGCATCAACCTCATTCTTCTCCTTCCCCTTTTTAATGAAAGAAAGCACCAATTTATGGCCATTTATGCCTTGATTTCTGTCAATGTTTGATGACTGCACTCCTCTTATGAATGAACACAAGTGCGCACCCTTTTTTCAAAAAATTTGGCACAAACTCCTACTGTCATGAACGTTACATGAATACTATTTTATCAATATAAAATTACAGAATAAAAATCACCACATTAATACCAACTGGACATATATATATATAGTGATTTCTATAATTATATTAAAAGGAGTTGGGCATGTGTAAGTCTTATGCCATGCAATAATGATCCATGTGTTAAGTGAGCAGGAAATCACTAGCAATGCTTGAAAAATACTCAATAAAGAGTCAATCAAATTGGAATACTTTTGATCCACTGCCCAAAGCTGAGAAGGAAGGGGCACTCTGCTTTTCCTTGTTTTCTGCTTCTTGATATGCTCTTTTGGGAGCACCATTTGGTTTTTCACTGTTCCAGCATATCATTAGATTTCCTGCACACACACACACACACACACACATATATATATATAGCATTTAATTACATTTGTACCCTTGAGAGGGGTACAAATGCCATTATACTACATTCCATTCTCTGAAGCTGATCAACAAAGTAATTTGCTCAGATACAAGCAGCAAAAGCAGAAAGCACACTGTTCCAATGATATATTTTTTATATATAATTAACACAAAAGAACAGATACAAAGACACTCCAAAATCTCCACCGGTTGTATGAGAATATGTTATAATTTCTGAATTTTACAAGTAATAGTTCTGGTGCATTGAACAGGCCATGGAGAAACAAGGATCAAAGCAATATGACTTCATAGCTCAAATGGTGGCGGAGCATAACGGTTGAAGAGACAAATATGAACATCGATGACAATGAAATGAAACCAAAAAAGAAACACTAAGTTGAAGTTGAACTCAGAGAACTTGAAGAGAATCTAGTTGTCGCTGCCTTTGTTATTATTGACAGTCTCATTCTGGAACACCTCTTCAATGACGTCAGTCGGTGAGAAGTCGACTTGTTGTTCTCGTACACAAAAATAATTCATATCCCATGTATGTCCCATGAGATAGCCATGATCCATAAATTCGTTCAAATTATCATTCTGGTTCATGTCAAGAAGATGATCTTGGGTTGCACCAGCTACGGTGAGATCACTGCTAGAGTCTGACCAGTTGCGCTGGCTCTCATACGACAGGCAGGAGTCATCTAGAACACCTTGGTCTTTCGTGCTATTCAGCAAATTTTCATCCATTGAGTGAGCGATGGAAGTGTTGCCCGATTTATCCGAGGCCCATCCATTAGGGATATCAGCAGCACAGTCATCTTCGTCTCCATCTCCATTGTCAGATGTGTCAGTGCCATCCTCTTCATGAACATCAACTTCATCATGGCCGAGACAATCAGTGGCAAGGTTATCTCCATTTGTCGGAGAATCCAATACTGAATTTTCTTCTTCATCAGACATTGCAAATATACAATCATCACATTCCTGCCACTCGTCATTGTCACTATCAGCCGGCAATGAATCGGACATGTTCTGCCTGGCTCTCTTCCTAAGCATGAAGACATTGAAATAGTAGCTTACAAGCTCTTTGTTACTACGGTGGGGGAAGGCCCGAGGAAGATAGTTCCAAAAGTTCTTGCCTAATGACGGAGGATTAGAGAAGACAATTTCGTGGAAAACCACTTCCTCCTCCTCACTCCATTTACTAGCCACATCCTCTCCCATGTTAGAAAAGCCCAAAGCATCAAAGTTTTCCTTCCCCAGTACCATTTTAAGCTTTCCTCTTGCCTCCATTACATGTTGTCTCACACAAATGACCGATCCCTCATCATCACATGTACAATCAGACAGCCGATGTCCAGCTCCAACATCCTCCAAAGTTTTTGGCAAATCTAAATTAGGCATTGGAGTGATGCAAGTTCCTAGCCACTTATCAATGGTGCCTCCATTGCTCTGATTAATTGTCGATTCTGCGCATGCAGTTCCAGAGGAATTCTTAAAAGAGGTCGGTATGCATACAGGAATGTCTGCTTGATGATCTGGTCCAATGGGAACAAATCTCTGAAACAGATGAGGAAATCAGGGGGGAGGTTTTCTTCTAGCCAAGAGAAGCTATCAAAATTAGACAGTAAAGGGAAACAATACCAGCACAGGTGGATCTAAATATATGTCAGTTTCATATCTATTACATCTGGCCCATGAGAAGCTGGATGCAGTGTCATGAGCAGCTTCAGCTGGATTAACAGCATCAACCCTTATATCTTCCACGGTTTTACTAGCAGGAACTGAAAGTACTGTTAAGTATTATGGCAAGTCAGTTTATCAAGTATGATAATGATAATTATATCTATACTCATCACCTTAAAAATTTAAACTAAGACTGTTGGCATGAGTAACAATGGCAAGTGTAAAATGAATACCTGATGTAGTTGGTCTCCCAGAGGTCCTACTGGTCAGAGGGATTGTTTGGAATGCACTTAGCTGACTACCATGATCCCCATCTGAGTTTTGTGATTTCGCAGGGCCACATCCATTAATAGACTCTACACACAATGGGCTATCATAACTTGACTGCTTTGATTGCTTGTAAGGTAATTGAAGGATATCATCATCAGCAAAAGGTCGCTTGTTATGCTGGATCAACATCGTCAAACTGCCAGAACATGATTTATACCACAGACATAATCAAGACATTGGCAAGTAGGAATAAGAAACAAAAGTTGCATATCACAAGGGTATGCTGTATAAAGTATAATCACTTCCAAGCTCCACCTGCAATTGGTGAGAAGTAAATTCAACGCCTAGTAGGTTCATCAAGAGTTCATTAGATTGAGTAATGCATACGGACAAGGATGAAACAACAGCAAATAAACAAAGGTGATAAATCAAACCCTTACAAAGGGAAAATCAATTCTCAACACTGATTCATGATGCAGGATGCCCAATCTTAATAACTACATTCACGCATATTTTCATGTCATGCAATCACAATGTAGCAAGTACATTGCATGCACAAAGATTAAATAATAATAATAAGAAGAAGAAGAATAAGAATACAAATAGTTCTCCAGTAATGGAGCACATATATGAAACACAATATCAACAATCCAATAGGTTTTCTCTGATCATTGTGATAACTACATCCACATAATTTTCAAGCCATGCAAACACAACTTAACAAGTAAATACATGCAAAGAGATTGGGAAAGAGATGAATCCACATAAAGAGACATCTGTCACTTATATAGAAAATGAACTCATCAAACAAAATACATACTACCACATTGATTTTTTCAAATCATCTTAAAAACTACATCCATGTACATTTTCGTGCCACGCAAGATACCCCACTTAATAATTACATCAACCCATATTTTTATGTCATGCAATGTGACAATTAAAAACACTCGCAGAGATTAGAAAAGAGATAAATTGACATAATGAACCGATAAGTACTCAAAGTAAGCTGCACACACACATTACCCAGCAGTGCAGCCCATTAGACACAATATCAAGTACTATATTGGTTTTTTTTAATCATCTTAATAACTACATCTATGTATACATCATGAAATCCCAACAAACATGTGAATTGCATGTAAAGAGATTAAAGAAGGGAAGAATTGACATAGTGGACCTATAAGTATTCAAAGGACGTTGCCGATGCATAGTTCTCCAGCATTGAAATTCAACAAACACAATATCAACTATCATACTAGTTTTTTCTAGCCATCTTAATAGCAACCTTCATGCATATTTGACATTACAAACGCACACAAAGAGATAAAATAAGGCATAAACGAACAACATAGAGATAAGAATTTAAAGCTTTCAATAAGCTTGATAACTACATCCATAAATATTGCCACACCATGCAATTAGAGCATAACAAGTAAATGCATGCAAAGAGATTCATAAAAGAGACAATCAGCATAAAGAACATGTTGAAGGATGCTCTATATACATATACATAATTCTACAGCAATGGAACCCATCAAATACAACATCCAGTACCATATTGGCTTTTCATAATCATCTCAATACATACATCCATGTATATTCTGTGTCATGCAATTGCAACATACTAAGTAGATGCACGCAAAGGATTCAAAAAGAGATCAAGCACATAATGTGTACATAATGGGCACATAAGAATTTAAAGCAAGCTGCACACATAGTAGAAGCATTGTGAATTATGTAAAGAAGAAAAGGCCAACAGTTACCTAAAGTATCTACGATTAGAATGCTGATAAAAATTCAGTCCACTAAAGTAGCAGAACAATATCATGATCATCACAAAATGAGAACAAAATAGCAATTAAAGCGATTTAGGACTGGGGAGAAGGTTCTTTACCTACAGTGAAGTTGTCTATTTAAGAGCAACTACCCACAAGCTTTTGCGAAGGTTTTGAAAAATTTCCCAAAACTTCAAATTTCCAGAACCCTAAAAATGACAAACCCTAGATGGAATCACTAACAAAGCAATCAAATCGAAAACTTTGTGAACAATTGAAGTATGACAAGGGTTAGGATTGCAGAATTGAGCCTATACAGAAGCAACAGATCAATCGGTGAGAGCGGGGAACGATTTCAAAAACCTAACCCTAAATTTTGATTTCAAGCGTTCGACACAAAGAAAAATCGAATCAATTAACAGAGGGGAAAGTCCACAAACATGAAAAAAAAGTATATTTAGGAAACCGATTGATCGATTTCGAACGAAGATTACGAACAACAAAAGGTACGAAACCCTAACCCTAGAACCTACTCGCAACCACGGCAAGAAGAGAAATTAATATCAATAGGAAGAGGAGGACACGGATAGATTGAAAAGAAGATCAATACCAAGATCAAGAAGAAGAATCGGAGGAATTGAGGGAGGATTTCAATCGAGATCGCGGCATTCGAAGGGGCCTGAAGAAAAAGGGACGAAAAGATCGGGGCTTCGATCGCTTCCCTTTGTATTCACGGGTATTACGCTCAGAACCCGAATCCGAACCCGTTAACGTAACGGGTTTAGATAACAAACATCCGTTTATGTAATGAGCTTCCGGTTTTTGACCCGACCCGTTGACCAGTTTTTCCATATTAGCAATTACCACCTTGTAATGTTAAACAATTATTGTTTTATTTCCTTTTTCTTTTTTCTTGCTCCTGGGGATTATTTTCCTGAATATTATTTTTTTTCTTAGTATTGCATGCTCACACGTATTTATCAAATAAATAAATTAATAATTTTAATTTTAATTCTTTTATTTAAAATTACATTTAAATTAAAATTTCACAAATATTCGAACAATATACTCCACTGGCTAATATTTTATTAATTTATTTTCATTTATTAGTGAAAGGAGATTTATATGTATGAATAGTAGGAACTTTACGAAACAAACCACATACAAGGACTTGCATGAAAAAAAAAATCCAATCTCTTTAGAGATTTTTTTGGAAAAAGGAAATAAAATAAGTTCCTCGGATGAGTAATTAAACATTATGGTGCAATAATTCTTTGGCATTAATAAATTATATTTGAAAGCTTGGAATGTTATATGACTTGACATATTATAATAAATTATACTTCGAAGATTGGACTGTAATATAACTTGATTGTCCAAAATTTTATATTTTGTAATAATATGGCACTTCTTGTTAAAAGAAAAAATATATGATTAAGCATATATGATTCAAATAACAACATATGTGAATATATAAAATTGTCTAATATATTTTCCAACTCTTGAGCTAAAATGGGCTAATATTAACTTGAATTAATTTACACAAAATAGACATAATTTATTGATTAGAATGGATCAAGTACCATGATTTTTGCTAAACAATAAGAATGTTGTAGTCATTATTCAAGAGTTTTTTCCCAATTATTTCTTGGTCCATCATTGTGTCTCTAATTCCACATTCATTTAAAATTTATTGCCGAGCATATGACAATAATCTCATATTTGTTTTCGCTATAAAAATTTTCCAATTGCAATCCAAAAAGTCAGTAGTAATTTAACAGTAATTTAAAAAAGAAATAAAGAGATCACAATGTGAATTTAACATTGAAAGCAGTAACACATGAAAATTAAGAGGTTCATATAAAGGTTTGAAGGTCATTTCTCTGAGAACAACAACAAAATGGGTGGGTATGACAACAATACTACATTGCAGTAAAACAAACACAAGAAGCATAAAGAATAGTCAATTCCACCAAATTCGACAACAAAGTATACGGTAATATCTTCGGTTTTAAGTTTTACGCCATGGCAGGCATGTCCTTGAGCCAAGCATCGAGAGGCTTTCCGATGGAGTAGACAATGAAGCCAATCTCCCTAAGCTTCTCAGGATCTACCACGTTGCGCCCATCGAAAACAAATGCCGGCTTCTGCATGTTATCATAGATCCTCTGATAGTCGAGTGTCTTGAACTCGTCCCATTCTGTTAGAATGCAGACGCCATGAGCGCCTTTCGTAGCCTCATACGCGTCCCACGTGACGCTGACTTGCTTCACGGCTGTAGGACTCATTGGTTGAAGATGGATCGGATGGTCCCAGTCGAACTTGTTCATTGATAGGTCACGCTGGATCTGGTCTTCCGTCACCTGAGGATCGTAAATGCTTATTGTCGCTTTGTCTCCCAACAGACCTTTGCAGACATCAATAGCAGGGGTCTCCCTTGTATCGCCGGTGTCCTTCTTGAATGCAAATCCAAGAATGGCAATCTTCTTTCCAGAAACAGTGTTAAACATGGAGGATACAACGCGATTAACGAATCGGTTCTTCTGGTAGTCATTGATCTTGATGACCTGCTTCCAGTAATTAGCGACCTCGGGAAGGCCATTGCACTCGCAGATGTATACCAGATTTAGAATGTCCTTCTGAAAGCAGGATCCTCCGAAACCGACACTGGCATTCAAGAATTTGGGTCCGATCCTCGAGTCCTTGCCGACAGAATACGCCACTTCGGCAACATCAGCTCCAGTGGCCTCACAAAGAGCAGAAATGGCATTGACCGATGAGATTCTCTGGGCCAGGAAAGCATTTGCAGCAAGCTTTGAAAGCTCCGCCGACCATAAATTTGTAGTTATAATCCGGTCTTCGGGCACCCAATGAGCGTACACCGCCTTCAGTGCCTGAACAGCCTTCTGGCCCGCTGGAGTCTCACGGCCACCAATGAGTACCCTATCAGGGTTGAACAAGTCCTGGATTGCAGTACCCTCAGCAAGAAATTCCGGATTCGACAGAATCGAATAATTGATTCCTTTGCTGTTGTGGGTTAAGATCTTCTCGATGGCCTCAGCAGTCTTAACAGGAACAGTTGATTTCTCGACCACAATCTTGTCAGTCTTGGAGACATCGGCAATCATGCGAGCTGCACTCTCCCAGTAGGTGAGATCAGCAGCCTTACCAGCACCAAGACCGCGAGTCTTCGTCGGTGTGTTCACAGAGACGAAGATGATATCAGCCTCACAAACATGTTTCTCAACATCAGAACTGAAAAAGAGGTTTCTGCCTCGGCATTGCTTGACCACATCATCAAGGCCTGGTTCATAAATTGGAAGCTGGTCACTGTTCCATGCATTGATGCGTGCAACCGAGATGTCGACAACGACCACTTCTATGGATGGGCATTTGAGAGCGATAACTGCCATGGTTGGGCCCCCAACATAGCCGGCACCAATACAACAGATCTTCACCATGCTTACTGATTACTGTTCAACCTACAAGTTCACAAAATGAGATAAGAAGATCACTCTGCAATTCTCATATCGCTTGACAAAAGGAATAACTGATCTGACACTACAAACATTCATTCAAATGGTTAAAAACTAATCAGACCAGGGCATCAATAAAACATCCTGAATTATTTTATTTCACATTACGATAATGATCTAATGCAGAGAAATCAGAAAACAATTTCATAGCATAAAAAAAATTTGTAAAGACCCAATGAAGAATTGCTCGTATGATATTGGATTATATTGGAATAGTAAGATATAGAGTGTTAATTCAAAACTAAACCATATGACATCAAAATTGACATTAGATCTTCCAAACATGAAAAGGCAAATAAAGGCAAAAGAATCAGATATCAAATGGCATTTGGCACTTTGAACAGTACCCAGAGAATAACTCTAACAAAGATTGACAGAAATGTCAGATCTACAAATAGACCAGAAGAAATCTCAAAGGAGAAGAGAGAAGGCACAGCAGATAGCTTGACAAAGGTTGTTTACAATAAATAAAAACAGTGCTAATAAGATAAAAGCCAAATTTCTCCAGATCAATGCAAGAACAAAACCCAGACTGACCAAATCCTAAGAATTAAAAGATGCATTCAATAAAACATCAAACCAGATCACTAGCAAAACCAAAACTGAAATCATTTGATCCAGACCTAATAACTACAGGGCATACTGCTCATATATCCACACAAAGCAAACATCTACAATCAGATCTATGAATTGCAGGAAGTCCTGTCCACATCCAAATCAAAAGAAAAGGTCTTTGCACACTCCGACCATCCACAATCAAACAAGAAGGCTTCTCTTGCTTTCAATACCGAGACACAACCTCTGCATTCAAAGAATACATAGCCGATACAGGAAAAGCACAGATCTGGCAACTAAATATCCTTACGAGTCACAAAATCAAAGTAAATACAATGAAGAAAGAAAAATGACCAGTTTTAGATGGAATTCAGAAAACAAAGCACACAATTTAACACTCTAGGGATGCGATGAAAGATTCAGATGAGATAGTTACCAGCTGGAATTTCACCAACACCCTCCTTGAAGAAGAGGAGGATGAGAGAAGACAAACAGGAAAAAATTTGGAAGATAGGAGGTTGGTGCTAGTTCTGCAGGAAAGAAGAGGAGAGTCACACCTCCTTAAATACTCAAAAACTAATGTGAGATCTACCTTCCACCTTCTCACAAACAACCATGAAAAAGGTCAGCACCAATAGCTGAGCTGGATTTATTCAACACGCTCTCTAAAATTCCATGATTGACTGTGAGCCTTCACAACAAAGAAATTACTTTTACTCTACAACCAAGATAAAAAAAAAAGGTCAATAAACACTAAACACAAAAACAAAAACAAGAATATACTTATTCAACATTCCACTAATGTACTGTAATTATCTTTCTGACAAGCAAGCTGGAATTATTCCCAACACCTCAGAGTTGAAGATTTCTTTGTGAGTTGTAACATGAGATAAATAATTCATATGCGTAAACAAGAGACAAGCCCATAGATTCTAGTCAACAACCAAATACAAAATATTAACCAAGGGATATTATAATTGCTGAATCATCAAGAGCACAGCAATTTTTAATATATTGAAACCAAAAAGATAAGGACTCTAAGAATGATGTGCAGATTGGTAGTAAGCATGTTCACTTGCATTAAAAAAAAAGGCCCATCTTTCCACCATTACTCAACCGACACAAGCAAAGGGATAAAAGAGACACCAAACCTTGTGCACGGAACCTTCCTAGAAACCTCTTTGGTAAATAGAAATGTCAAAAATGTGTCATTTTTCCTTCACATGGGCTACCAAGTAGAGCTCGAATGAATAAAAATTGTTGTGAAATTTTCAAATACTCCAAATAAACAGCTCCAAACCTAATCTTTACTCTCTCTCTCTCTCTCTCTCTCTCTCTCTCTCTATATATATATATATATATATATATATATATATATATATAATTGAAAAAACTAGGATCACCAAAGTTAAACAGATCCACGATTTTGAATGCTCCTCTTCAATTAAAGATCAAAAGGAACTAAAACTAAGTGAAAACGACGGCACAGCCCCAAAAAGAGAGAATTTGAGTGTTTTTAAAGCAAGAAAAAAAATCAACATAAAAAATAATCAAACCAGGAGAAGAAATTAAAAGAAATTAGTGGCTGATTAGCGTGAAGCACGGGATTGGCAAATGCTACCAAATCTCGCCAAATTGAATGATTAGTTCGTTGAAGACGTGAAGAACACTGCAAGCCTAGATCCAGAAACACTCTGAAAGAAAAAGTGCTGGCAATTTGAGAAAATCGGTTCACCTTTTCCACTGGAGGTTAGGGTTTCAGTCTTGGGAAGTGAGAAACGGAAGCAAAACTGCGATTCTGATTTCGAGGAGCAGCTTTTCAGTAAAGAAAAATTGAGACAATCGAGGCGGTTTTGATAAAAAATGAAAATTAAATTCATTATTACTGAAAAAGGATTAATATTTTCTGTGGGCCTTTGTTTTTGTAAAAATGCTCTTTTTATTTTTGCAAGATTTTAAGTAAATGGATACGAAAAATATTTTAATGAAATTGTCTTTAATTTAAAATTGTCATTAATATGTGAAAAATTAAATGATCATGACCATTTTTCCATATTTTTAAAATTTTATTATTTATAATATTTTTTATAATGACAAAAATCTTCCAAAATTTCCAATCACGCACCGACCCGGTCCGAGATCACGCGGTACGCACCACCCCAGCACTACTCCCATGTCCGAGCTCACACCGACGAGCACAACAAGAGGCAATCCATATTAATTAACATTTTAAAATAAAAACTTTTAAAAGTTTATAAATTTTTTTAAAAAAATTATAGAATTACGAATTAAAAGATCTCTTTTACTTTTCTTATTAAACTTTACTTTAATACAAAACTTTTGATTAAGTATAAAAAATATTTAAATCAGAACTGTGGTAAATATGGAAAGACACGTTAAGTGAGATCTTGTATGATTAGGCCAAATTCCACCAGCCTTGACTAATTTATAGCAATACCAAACTACCAAGACGGTAAGCTTTGACCAAAAAAAAAATTTAAAAGCATTTGTAAAACATTAATAAATAACTCAACATAAGAGTGCTTAATTAAAGAACATGGATTGCAAGCGGAATGATTAATTGGGCGGCTTTAAGATGAGCATCAGGACTGATAAATCTCAGAGATGGCAGCAACACAATTTGAAATTCACAACTCAATAAACAAAATGATCTGATGGATTTGTTCAAGCAGCAACTGCAATCCTGCCTGCAACTTGATCAAGATCTCGCCTCCCGGTCGATGTAATTTTTCGTCCACTGAAACAAAATAAACAAAAAAATAAAATATCAGGTTTGAGATCTCATACAGAATCAAACAGAAATATCCAAAATGGGGTTTAGAGTTCATAAGCAGTAGCATATACTTGGCACGTAACATGCTAATAGTAAAGCTTCTCTAAAACAAAAACCAAAAAAATCTCCGTTTTGGCTTTTCAAAAGTTCATTTGTTAAAATTGCCAAACATCGAGCTTATGCAATCATAAGATCCTAACAAATGCGGGGGTGCATTATCAAGTTATGGAAAGTGAAATGAGGAGAAGGAAGCCCGTATGTTTCACGAATGAAAAACTGAAAATGAAAAAGAAAGTTTGTCATTACCCCTTGGTATCAAGTTCAACTATATCCATGGTCTGCAACTGCTTCAGGATGTGACGAGCAATAGCCCCACTGCTCTTGCAGAAATGCGGTGGGCGGCTTCCGTTTCTCTTGCGCCCTCCATATATCTTCTGAAAACCACCTACTCCAATTCCCTGCCTCAAATAGATCTTTCTTGCCATTGAAGCTGCATGAAGAAGTTTAACAGATGATGAGTACAACAAGACAGTGGTTCATTATGGAAGGAAAATGCAAGAATTAAATTGGTACAATAGGAATATGGATGAATTAGATGGGTTAAAGAAGATGAATGATGCATGGTAAGTACCTGCTCTGATGTAGTACCAGTCTGGATCATATGGAGCGAGCTCCTTGAACCTGCCAGTCTTCACTATATCTATCCAGTGTGGCAGTTCCATCTGTTTACAAAACACAACAGAAGATCAAGACAAACCAAATAACATACAGTCAATAACTATAAAACAAACAGACAAATAAATGCTAGTCAATTAATTTTCAGGATTTGCTGAATTATTATCAGTTTACAAGGGTGACCAGAAACACATCAAGTACCAAGAAAAGCATTGTTAATATAACAATCCAATTAGAGGAAAGCGAAACAAGTAAAAAAAAAAAATATGAACCTAACACAGCCAGACAGATTGGCAGGCCAACCAAAGCCCTATATGCAGAGCAGCAGACAGCCCCAGAAATCTGGGCACATCACAGATGCAAGTGAGACAACCAACATGAATTTTATGCTAAATTATCATAATTAACTTTTAAAGCTTTTAAAAAACTTTTAAATTCGGTACACAACACACACAACACTGGCATAAGTGAGTTCCGGTCCATATGCTGGTATTGCAGCTTTATGGCTTCTGCATCAGAAACAAACCAAAATAATTCACAAGAAAAGGAATCATATAATCATAAAGACGAACACCTTGTACATGCCAAAGTTCAGAGTCTCAACAGGTTTGACAGTATCAACTAGGACTCTAATGAGAAGAAATGCCAGAGGCACGTCTATGACAAGGTCAAGGACCGCTCAACCAAGGAACTCTACAGTGAAAAGGAAAATGAAAGAATTTTCAGGTCTTCCACAACTTTTTATTGGTATTTCAATTGTGAGAATGTAATACAAAATCACTCAAACAGCTGTTATGTATCTTACGGATTCAGAATCTATAGTTGTCTGTTTATGTATACACAATTAACAACCTTCATCATGACAAGACATGACCCTATATTTTCTGATGCCCACATGCCTATCGCTCACAGAATTGAAAGAAAGGTACCAAATTTTTCAATATGCTAAATTCAACTATATATATATATATATATATATATATATATATATATATATATATATCAATGTCTTATTTACTCCAAAAACAAACATCAGCATAACAGTACTAAAATTCCAATACCCTGTTTAACAAGAATATAATTCTTTTCCTCATTCTAATATGTCTATAATCAAGAGAATTGAATCATAGCCCTAGAAATGCATTACTATCCGGAGAAACAACCATACCCCCTTCACACAATCACCACTCTAAAATCTACTGAGAAAAACGTCAGAAAAGACAAGCATTCACATTTCCAAACTTCCAATCACTGTAAACATCAAATCTACACACAAGAACAATTCCGCAGATCATCATCACTCAGACAGATCTAGTGAAAAGAAACCACCACGAATAGCAAGTCTCCAACACCAAAAACAATCCGAAAACAGAAGCCTTAGAGAAACAGAAAAGAAAAGAAAAGTATAGCAGATCAAAGACCTTGCCGGATCGCTTGAGATGAGCGGAGTACGCCTTCACAAACTCATGCGGAGATACATCCTTCACGGTTCTCCCCGCCTCCATCGCCGCCGCAGCTGCCAGTGCTTCTCCTTCGGCGCTGAAGCTCCTCCAAGACCTTCGCTAGGGTTTCGACGGCGCTCCCCAAGCATCCATTTATATAACACTGCGAGGATATTAAATTACTATTCTGCCCTCCTATGGTTAAAGCCCATCTACAGCCCAATTAAAATGGGCTTTTGAGCCTAGCCCACTTGGATATGCCGCTGGCTATGGATATAGGGCTTAGACAAGATTATTTTTATTTTATTTTGTTAACAACGAATAAACCACTGTTTTGACAAATATATCAAAGAAATGATAAAATATGTATATATTGCAATATAAAAGTAGTACTAAAAATATGGTACATTATCCACGTCGCCCTTAAAAAAACCATAGTGAAGCAGAGCAATGACATAATAAATCATTTAAAAAGAATGAGCCATTTTAGTCAAATCCAATGTTATGTTTGCCAAGAGACCCCAGCAAGTGTAAAAAATATATATATTTTTCATAAATTATATAAATCAGTATATATTATTTCCCAACAATTTTTTTTTCTTTAAAAAGTTTTTTTTGAGCACCCTAAAATATTTTTAATTTTTTCACTCCACCCCCTGGTTAATGCCACTGTGCAGTCATGTCACTTGAGTGTTGGTAGATAATTCTTTAGCTTGGTTTTTTAATTTTTTTGCTTCTTTTGGAGGCCATAGATGATTATTTTCGATAATGTGTTCCAGAATTATTTAATTTTAATTACTCATACAAACACGTATTATTATCTTTAAAATAACATGCATGAATCATGTAACATCTTTCATCTCTAAACAAATATCATCCTAGTGATCCTCATAACTTTATTCTCCATCTTGCCTACCATACAAAACCAGAATTTTATTTTTATAATTGTAAACCATAGGCTGCAATATGAACACTACCATCAAACAATTTCACAAAATGCCTCATGGATGAAAGTTACAGTCACACAGCATTCAATAATGATTCGCTGGAAAAAATAACATAAAATGAACATAAAATTTATGTGAAGAAACAGCAGCTTTAATAAATATTTGCCCAAATAAAACAAACATCAACCTAAAAATTCCAGGAAATCACATCGAACATAGAGATCAAGCTAAAGACTCTTTTGAGTCTCTTAACAGGTTTAGACCCAAGAATTCATTCTGCTTTTCATTCGCTGAAACATGCCTGAAATATCAGCTCGTGGTCTTGGCGGGCCTCGCAGGGCCTAAGTAAGTTGCTATCAATCCCATGATTCCAAACCTGGAATAATTTTACAAATAAGCATAGCAAAGCAATTTCATATTACTTCATATCAAAACTAGTGTCTAATTCTTCTTTCCCAATGAATAATATCTGAGATTTTTCACAAACATGTTAATATTGTAGGTATTCTAGACAAAGGTAATATGTGGTGGTGTATCAATGTGACGAGATGAATATGTTCATCTATATAAAAGTATTCACCATCTATTTTAGTCATGAAATGAAATTAAAAAAAAAAAACTCATAAAGGTAGTACTACAGGTCACTACTTAAAATGCTAGCAGATATTGCTTCATAAATTGTCATTCATACAAAAATATGCGCACTAAGCTCATGTTGCACACATCAGATTAGAGCAAACTAATCAAGTATGAATTGTTTATGACAACTAATCAGAATCTCAGGCATGTATCTACTGGAAATTATCTTGCTTCTAATGATGTATTCATCCATAAATCAAGTCATAAAAACAAGACTGCATAACTTTAAAAATAACAAACTTAGTGAGAGACATCGAAAACCACCAAGAGATACTACTGCTGTGAAATAGGACATAGTCCTGAAGGTTTGCTTACATCATAGCCATAGATATTTGTTTAAAGTCATTTTCAAAATTCTTCATATTTGAAATGGCCTGAACAGAAAATATGATAGCCAGCCATGAGCAAAGCTTGTACTGCACAAAAAAAAAAGGAGTAAAACAAAAAATATTAGCATTAGGAAAAATATTAACATGCCTTCATACTATAAATAAAATGACAATTGGTAAAAAAACAACAATAATAATCCAATGGTGAGCATATGTGAATATTGCCACACCAGGAGTTAGTCACACTACAGTAAAATAAAGATGCTCATAATGGCTATTGATTCATCAAATGCTTCGATATATGATAATCTGTAGTTCTACACTCGACTAAACTAAGGTCATACAACCAACATATCCCAGTACTTGACAGATTCACATGCAAAACTGCATATCACATCATTTTGACGATTACAATTTTGAATTTTAGACAAAAGATACTCAATCAGAAAAACATAAATAATACTTAAACATGGCAAGACATTTAAAGAAAAAAATGCCCAGAAAATATCATACAACCACCCTCAAAATTTATTGAAACAATGATACAAACATCACAAGAAATTGTACTCAGTTATGGTTAGGTCTGGAGACTTGTAGTTGTTTTTGTAATTCTACTTTTTATCACTATTCTTCTATTGATTATTGATTTTGCTACTCGGGTGGCAAGTTGGACCGGTTTTGTTGAAGGAATAACTGAATCTTTTATTGAAATAAAAAATCAGTACAAAAATATTTCTAAGAAACAGAATTACAAAAACTAACAAGAGACAAATCTCTAGACAAAACCGCAGCTGAATACAATTTCCAGTACTGTTTAAGATGGTTGTTCTTCCATATTCTGGTTCAATTTATACTCTCCAAGTCATCTAAAATTTAGTTGATTGATATTTCCTGATATTAGCTTTCCTTATTTAGTTTATACAACTTTCTTTTTGCGGGTATAAACCCTTAAAATCAGTTGCCCATTATTGCCAGTGCTGTCTTCCTTATTTTCAGCATAAAAAATATTCCGATTGTGCTTAAATGCCTCCATCTGCATGATTGTCTTCATTAATTCCCTGTGTGACTATTGAAAGCAGGCCTATTGGACGAGAGGTATCTCATCAATTGTTATTTTTCATTTTCAGCAATCGAGCATTGGCGTAAATGAAATGTCCTGAAGCATCTTACAGAGACAAGTATGGCTAGCATTAGATATGTTGGACTTTTCTACAATTCCTGGTTAAATCTTCTAAATCATTCATGCTTTATTATAACACTTTAACATCTCCTGCATGTATCTGACTTCAAATTATAGAGACAACCCTAATATTCCTCTTAGTTATCATCCTGTCTTCAGTCATAATTACCAGTTCAGAAATAAATCAACCTACATAACTAAAGCTTGGATAAGGGTTGTAATTTAAGTAAGATAAGAAATAAAAGCAATAATGTTGAAGACACAGTTCAAGCAAGACAGGAGCTTAGCGGAACGTAAGCCACCGCAATCTTAGTCTCAATTTTTATAGCCATTATGTGATGATACCAGGCCATGGGCGCTGATTGACTCAGGTTCTCTTGAACACTACTTCAACTAAATATGAGTTAATTTCAGTGACCAACACATCATTCTACAAATTCCAGAAAAAATCTATGTATATGAATGCAAGAAGTTCAAAAAACCTAGCATGTCCATTTAAAATTCTTAAGATCAGAGAAGATAGTTTGTCTCGTAAGTTTTGTACTTTGTGTTCATGAGGATCTCACACCAAGGAAATAAAAACATTTTTCCAACCAAACACAAACCAAATCAACTGATCAAGGACTGATAGAGCAAAATAACGGTGAGGTTTACGAATTGGGAAAGCATTATATACATTATGCTGCTATGGTAACTACAAAAAGGAACAAGAGTAACATACTGATCTTGGTTCTAATTACAAACTGGAGTGAATATAGTATAAAAACTCATATTAAAGCAATTAATCAAGTGCAAATTACTTTCAATATCATATCAAACTCATGAACGAAGTTTGAACGACTCAACTACCAAAACTCCAATTAAAGCATCCGATCTAAGCTAATTACTTGCAATAAGAAGTGTAATAATCAAACGGATACTTCAACACGGGCACTCAAATCCCAAAACCAATAGGAGATCGAGAGATCTAACGCATACCCTAAGCATGAAGCCGGCGACTCCGAAGATGACGGCGAAGAATCCGGAATAGTCAAAAGGCATGTCCTGAGGGGCCACGGCCGGCGGCACGTACACCTTCGCCGTCGCCGGCTGCCGGGGATCGCTCGCTGACGCACTCGTCTCCTTCATCTCTCTCTCTCCCTCTCCCTCTCTCCCTCCCTGATGTTATCTCGATTTGGACGTCAAGATCACGCTATTGATGGATCAAGGGTGTGGATTATCCGTAAAATATGGCCCGCGAAAGACCGTTTACATATCTTGTGCCGGTGCATCATTGGTCAAAGGATGGTCTCGTGACGCCCGGTTAAGCGGTTCCTTTTGATATAAAGATAATCCTCAGGAACATCAGACTTTATATCCACGTGTCCATTTGTGCGGTAGAGATTACATGAACGGTCGATCGATGGTTGATGATAATCCTTGGCAGATGATCCGCGGAACAGTATAAGCAGATCTCGTGGCTCTCGTTCATTGGTTGAAAGGCCGGCATCGTTTCACGCGTGAAAAGGTTGGCTCGTATGATAAAGAGAAGGCCGAGGAACATCAAATCAAGACCATCTAACCATCGGGTCCCGTGATGCGACGCACGTGACTGAGTTCGTAAAAGAACTTTTCCCATGGGAAGCCCATGGCCATGCAATGAACTAATCTTAAATGACCAAACTACCCTTATTCTCCAAAAATTTTTTAAATTACCTTTAAAGTCGTTGTGTGAAATTCATTTAATTTTGTTCTTATATATTTAGAGAATACCCAAGAATGTGTTGGAGTCCGTGGAAGTGGCCTTATGCGTCTAAATTCCATCAAATAGTCTTCGCTAAAATAATTTGTTTTCCATTAAAATTATGTATATATTTATAAATATATGTTTTTTTTTACACAAATCACAAACGTCATTAAAAAGATGCACCAATTATAATGGTTTAATGACACCCTACAAATTTTAATGTGGGTCAGATTAACACGCATGATAATAATGGTCTACCACATATACCATAAATAATATATGATCGACTATAACTCCCATAATAATAAATTTTTCATGTCATGTGAAAAGTGAATGAATAGTCCAAATAATATTTTTATAACATGATGCAGTGTTTGCAAGCTATTGTTTTTTATATTGATCAAGGGTTTTCCTGGGTTATTAATTCACTATTTTAACGAAATATTATTAAATTATCATAAAGTTATCTATGTTTTTTTTAAAATATTTATGTGCACTCTCTCATCAATGTACTCAACATATATATATATATATATATATATATATATATATATATATATATATATATATATATATATATATTGTAAATAAAAATTGTAAAATAAAAAAAATAATTAGCATAAAAAATTAGGAAAAATTGCATTGAAAATAGTGCATAATCCACAAAAGATGGATAATAGTTATTTTTTAAACAGAAAAACCAGAAGATCCTTCATCCAAGGGAACGTGACCATCAATTAGATTGTATAAGATTACGCTTCGGCACTATTAATTGTCTTTTTTTTTTCCCATGTCATTAAGAGAAAAAAAAACTCGAGATTTCATTTGATAACAAAGGTTTTATTCTCTAACTTAATTTTCTTCACTTATGTCTTGCAATCTAAAACAAATACACTATTGATTTTAATTATTATTATCAAGGAATATAAAAGAGTTTAAAAATTAACATAGTTATGATGTATTAAAATGTTTTCAAGTTTGATATTATTATCTTATCTAAGCAGGCCACCACACACTCTCTCTCTCTCTCTCTATATATATATATATACACGACAATAAATAAAAACTTAGATTATTTTTTACTGGGAAATGGAAATATTAATGGAGAGACGTTAGATTTTAATTAAGTAGTTATTATTTATATAAATATTATATAAAATATTATATATTTTTTTACTGGGTTTTTAGTACGGTTTTATATTATTTATTATTGTACATAAATAAATTTTAATAATTTAACGTAAATCCAATGTTATTGTTAACGTTTATAAATTTTAAATTCAAGTGCAATAATGTGTGTATATATATTATATATATGAAAAAAACATTGAAGGGTAGTTCAGTAATTTTAGACTCGTTGGCTCCCCGCCACTGCGCTGGTCGATGGCTCCATCTCCAAGACTCGAACATTTCTCATGAAGAACGATCGGTGTTCCCTGCCCGCCACCCAATAACCGATCGGAGGGAGTGAGATCCAGATGATCACGGGACCAAAGAGCCCTAGAATCGCTCCATTTCCCACATCCACTTCGTTTCCCAAGGTCAGCATTCCACCGATCTGGTCCATGTTCCTACTGATTTGATCTCTGAATGAGTTTGTGTTGGAATCCTGGTTTTCATTAATTTCCATTCATGTATTCATTTTTTTTTTGTCTTTTTTTGTAGCTTTGATGCTGGAGCCCTTGATTTGTGGGTGTTTATAGTGTTTAACAAGCTTGGCTTGCGTTGTAAGATAACGTGTTTTGATATATTGGAAGAATTTGGTATTGTTATATCTCTGCAAATGTTTTAACTGAGACTTCGTTTGCTGTGAATCTATGAATCATGGCCATTTGTACAATTGTACTGTAGAGTTTGCTTGGTTTCACTGTATGCTCTTGTATTTTTATGGATAACAAGAATTTGACAACGTTCTTTTTGGGAAATGTTTGAATCTGAATCTGTTTGCTTCTTGTTGGGAACTCAATTGCATCAAAATTTTTCCTTTTTTCTTTTGTTTTAACCAATGAATCATGGCCACATATAATGTCCAACATGCATGGTTTTATTGGTCTGGGACTTCATTCGCTCTGAATATGTCTCTGTTGGGATGATCACAGTTATGATTTTTTTTTTTTTTTTATCCCTGGTGTTCGAATCCATAATTTCTGGCAATGTATAGTGTTTAACAAGCAGGGTTTCCTTGTATGCATATGTGTTTTATCAGGGACAATATGAATAGGGACAATGGTTCAAATCTGTATTTGTTGGGACTCCATCATGATATCTCTTTATCTGCATTTATTAAATGCCTCTCTGAATAAGCACAGTCTCATTTTGTGCTTATGTGTTACAGTTGCTATTGCTGTTGATTCCTATTAGGTGAATGGCATTATCATGATCTATTGGCTGTGGTAGATGGAGATTATCACTGTTGCTCATGCACCACTGTGGTGTGCTTATCACAAGCGGTGGCTTCCGATTATGGTGGCTGGCAATCATCGGAAGCCACCAGCCACCAAGGTTACTTTTGTGAACAAGAGGTAGTGTGAAATTATTAACAAATGATCTATTATTTGTCTGGTCTATGTATAGTGCGGTAGGCCCATAAATATCGAATTTTTTGTTGATAGGAAAAGTGTATTCATGAGGAATGGCTTCCGTACTTCAGTCTCTAAATCAGATGCAAGCCAGGTATGTATCAAATGCTAATGTGAACTTAGCTCCATGTCAATGAGTGGATTGCTAGTAAATTCTGAGGTTTGAGAATGACTCCCCTTCCTGTGGCAGGGAGAGCAAGAGGCCCTTGTAGATGGACATTCCTTATCTTCTGATAATACTGATAATCTAGAGGTTAGTGATAATGACCTCTCACAGTCTAAGATTGCTTTATCTGAGGCTGTATCCATACAAGAAACCATTGAAAAAGAGAGAGATCGGGTTGTGGAAGAGTTGGCTCTGTTAGAAGTTAAGCAACGGGAATATGCTTCTATAATCGAACAAAACAAAAAACTAGCAATTTCCGGAATTGAAGCTGCTAAATCTTTATTCAAAGAAACATTGCAGGGATCTATCAGTGAGAAGTTTGGTTTGGAATCAAAATTAGTGCTTGAGAGACAAGAAGCTGTTGAGCTTGCTGTGCAAGTTGAGAAGTTGGCAGAGCTTGCTTTTCAGCAAGCAACATCTCATATCTTAGAAGAAGCACATTTGAGGGTCTCTGCAGCAGAGACTACAGCTGCAGAAGCATTTCGTCACATTGAGGAACAGATAAGACATGCCACAGAGGGTACCATAACCTCAATTCTTGATCAATCAAAACAGGCCATATGTAAAGCTTTAGTTGCTGCCGAACAAGCCAGTAACCATGCAGAAAAGGCCATTTCTGCTTTCTCTGGTGGCAATAATTTGTGGGATGAGATTGCAGCAGTTCGTTCTCAAAATTTAGGATTGCAGAATGCTATCAGTGGCTTGGAATCTAAATTACTGGCTGCAGAAAGAGAGATTGAGAGATTGAAACTTGACCTGGAACAAGCTGTGGCTCAAACAAAAGCTTCTGATTGTCGTGCTAGTGTGGCTGAAAAAGCACTTGCTGATTTTGAGGAGCTAACTAGGGAAACACTCCTCCAAAAGGGAGGAGGAAGTTAAGCTCTTGATAGACAAAATGAAGGAAGAAGCAGCAGAAAGGGAAAGTGCAGCTTCAAAGGCTTTCAAGGTTGAAGTAGAAGGCATAATGGCTGTTGTGAAAGCAGCCAAGGAAACTGCTCACTTGAAAGACCAAGCCTATGAGAGGAGAGTTACTGCTTTGCAAAGATCCTTGAGGGCATCTGAATCTGTTGTGGAGGCATGGAGACAGAGAGCAGAAATAGCTCAGTCAATTTTGGATGGTGAAAGGTTAACTGGAGAGGAAAATGTGCCCTACCTGAGCATGGGTGGAAGGATAGATCTTCTGACTGATGATGATTCACAAAAGTGGAAACTACTTGCTGAAGGTCCTCGAAGAGAGATACCGGAGTGGTTGGCTCGAAGGATCACAACATTCTTTCCTAAGTTTCCACCTAGAAAAACTAATATAGCTGAAGCACTGTCAGTAAATTCCTTGTCCTTAAACCTACCAAAACCCGAGGAAGTATGGTCTATTGCTCAAGAAAAGCCTAGGGATGTGGGTATGCTTGTGGAGCATATTATTGAGAAAGAAGTAATTGAGAAGAAGCGCAAAACTTTGGAGCGTGCATTAGAGAGAAAAACTATTAAATGGCAGAGAACTCCAGAAGAAATAAAATTAGGTTGGTCATATACTTAGCGGCATGCTTATATCTTGTACATATATATATGTAGTTGATATATCTTAAACTGCATTGAATAAATGAGAAGATTTTGACATGGTTTTCGTGCAGAGCCTGGCACGGGCACAGGGAGGGAGATTGTGGTTAGTATATAACTTCAATATGTTGATCTTTTATACCACTGCCTGTTCTATGTTTTTTATATTAAAGTTACAATGGGGCATTTCTTTTAAATAATTGGCGATGATTTTGTGCCAAGGGCTTCAGGGTAGTAGATGATGATTAGAGTAGCATATGGTCTACTTTGTCAAGAAATTCTTGTGCAATTTTATTGTGGCAGCTTTCATATTCTTATTTGTTACATAATTGATGTGTTCCTTTTGGAGAAAGTAGGAAAAGTATGGCTTTCAAGTTTTAATACCTTGCAGCTGTAACACATACTTTATATTTAAAGTTTCAAGGTTTCAATTGGGAAAGCTGTAGATGGAGATGGTATATGGAGCTAGCACCTAAAGCAAAAGATTTATCTCAATCTGGGATCACTGCTGTATGGTTTCCTCCACCAACTGAATCAGTAGCTCCTCAAGGTTGGTTGAACATATTTCTAGCACTTGCTTTTTGGTTATCTGTACTCTAGGAAGGAAAACAATGGCATTACTATTGAAAGGTTTTACTGAACACTAGAATGTCTATTACTGGAATCAGCTGTGAAGACGATGGTTATCTTTTGGCAGATTTTCTAATCCTTGAAAACATGATGAAATTGATTGTTATATTGGGGCTATTGGAATGAATATGAGATCAAACTGCCAGAACTAAGGAAAGCATGTGCACTAAAAGAGTAAAAGTAAAGTAAAATTGTTTATATGTTTGGGCATGAACAATCTAGCATTACAGGCTCAAAAGGTGAATAGAGGAACCAAGGAGGGTTTGTGATGTAAAATGTTTCAAGTTCAAAAGGACATGCCTTTTCTTGGAGTTAATGGCAAAGAAGGCATTGCATTTTTTCCAAAATTGTGAGTCAAAATTTATGCTACTATGGTAGATAAATCGTGTGAGAAATATCACACATGTGGATGTCTGTTTTTTTAAATGTCTAGTTAAATCGGCAGTATAACATCTATCCTTTCCAAAGGTATATGCACACCCCTTGTAGCACTGTAAGTTTAACATGTTTCTGAATATTCTGAATTGCACAAATTTCTGTTCAAAACTGCCTTTTAATGTATCGAGCTGGATAGATCACTGTTCCATCATTCAGTTCAAGTAATGATTGATTGTGTATTTACTAGGAAGCTAGTTGGGTATGCTGATTTGGTCTTGGTTCAGGTTATATGCCATCTGATCTTTACAACTTGAACTCAGCTTATGGTTCTGTTGAGGAGCTTAAGCACTGTATTGAGGAAATGCATAATCAAGATCTTCTGGTGAGCCCATAACTTGTTCATACCATGTCATCCCAAATACATACATACATACATACATACATACATACATACATCAAATAACTGAAATTTTTACTGAGAGGATTACATATCATGTGGTGTGCATGCTGTGATCAACTCATCATATCCTGCTTTTCTCAGCTGCCAACTTTGCTTTATCTGTATAATTCTTTTTGATGATATTATGCAAAGTAATATAACTCATCCCAGATTTTTGACCCCCTTTCACATTGAGCAGGCCTTGGGTGACGTCGTATTAAATCATAGATGTGCACAGAAACAGGTTAGCCACTTAAACTGCTTCCATCATCTAAGGTGCTTCTTGGAATATGATAATGAACAATGTTGTTGGTACCAATACTATGATATTCCAAAGCCTGTAGTACATCTTGTTTTTTCCCTTACACTTTAATATTTGCTATAACTGATATATTCTCTCTCTCTCTCTCTTTTTATAATTTTTGTGGATTATGATAACACGTTGTGCTACTTGTGTATGAGTCAAATTGTTCTTTGCAGTCATGAGTTCACCTCGCACATGTTATAAAGAATTTACAGGCTGTATATTTTTACGGCAATTTTGCTGTTACAAGCATTAACGCCACAGGACTTGTCTCTAAGAATTGTTTGCGGATATAGATTATTGTTAACATATAGGTCTGAGTATGAGCTATGAAGCATGTCTTGGCTTAGAGTTTTGCCTTGAAAAAAATGCTGAAATATGTATGTCCTTATCTAGAGGGTTTGTTGTCTTGAATAGTTTGTTCATGTTTGTATGTGCACTCATTATGCAGAGCCTTTCAACTTAATCAAGATTCTAAATATATTTATCAGCAATTGGTTTGTGTCTATCTTTTCTAGAGTCCAAATGGGGTGTGGAATATCTTTGGCGGCAAGCTTGCATGGGGACCTGAGGCCATTGTCTGTGATGACCCAAATTTCCAAGGATGTGGGAATCCATCAACTGGTATGTATCTTGCTTTTATTGGAAACTTGATACAATTGATTCTTTGAAATGAGTCATCTAACAATTTTGATTTTATAGTTTGTTCACTTATTCTAACAGCTGTTAATTTAAATCCATAGGTGATATTTTCCATGCGGCTCCAAACATAGATCATTCCCACGATTTTGTTCGAAAAGATATCAAGGAATGGTTAAACTGGCTTCGAAATGATATTGGCTTTGATGGGTGGCGCCTTGACTTCGTTAGGTGAATGGTTCATTCGTCTCCCTTATTTCTTACTTGTTTCTCGGTCATGTTTCACTCTTCTCATTCCAGCAATAACCGTGAATTGTTAATTTTCATTGGTTATCATTATTGTTGTTATTATTATTATTATTTGCCATCTTCATGAGTTGGCTGGCAAAGATAGAAACAAAAGCACTACTGCATAGCTTCTAAAATTAATCACCGTATGATGATCAAAGTTTTGGAATGCATCATTGTTGTTGCAACCATTCTTCTTTTTTGAAGACCCTCCATATTCTAGCAGATGTTACAAGATCAAAGCTCTCTTGCATTCTGAATATAATCCTTTACCAACTCAACCGAATGATACATGAACATTTCTTGGCTAGCCTCTAGTTTATGCTTAACTTTCCAGTTAAGCAACATTATCAACAGAATTTCTGTGAAATTGCTTCTAATTTTTTGGTGTACTTACTTTCATTGATGCCTGATGGTTTCATCTGCAATATTTCCATCAATTGGGTCAGAACCATAGCTATCAATTTGATCTGCTTTATGAAATATTTTACTTCAAAAATTTTCAGTGTCTATTTACTTGGGCCCTGACATTGCAAGAATACTCGGGAGTTCTGGTCACATAGATCCTCAGTTCATGTAGCAAAATAGACCATTCCTGCAAAAACAGAATTAATATATGGTTCTGATCAGGAGCATCTTGCACAAATCATGAGATACAGATATTCAAATGAAATTGAAATTTATTGTGCGGTTAAACTATGCTTTTCTGAAAATGGATTTTATTGTTCTCCAGAGGCTTCGCTGGTGTATATGTGAAGGAATACATTGAAGCCTCAAATCCAGCATTTGCTATTGGAGAATATTGGGATAGTTTGGCATATGAAGGGGGCAATTTATGTTACAATCAAGGTATTCACTGATTCAAGTCATTGTTTAGTTCTTTGTTGTCTCACTTTATTATTGTATCCTTTAAAAAAGTTTCAGCAATGGTAAAATTTATACCTGAAAGGATGGGACTTTCAAATTGGATCCTTTGCTTTCATGGAATGTGATCCTAGTTTCTCTTACCTGAGAAGGCTGTCAAACTTGCTTCTTTTAGTTAGAAGGAAGAAACTGCATTCTGTCGTGTTTGGGGTAACAAAAACATTTCTCTATTTTGAGAAAGAAAAATCAACCTCTAATCAAACATACATTGGAAATTTTTTCAGTAAATGGATTGTTAGATTATTAAATACCCCTCTATATTCTTGAATATTTTGCATCTATATCACATCTAATGACAAATAATAGATTAAATCAGTGGAAATAATAGTTAATTGCAGGCACTATCATATGCCAATTTTAATTACAAAACTGAAGTTGGAATTTTATCTTGGAATCTTCTTTAGGCTGTTAATTTTTTTGGCATCAATTTTGCCAGAGTCATTATTTTCCTCTTCTTTTGTTTGGACCTATGTGCTGTGACAGCTCTTGTTATCTGAACAGATGCTCATCGGCAAAGAATTGTGAATTGGATCAATGCTACCGGTGGTACCTCATCTGCATTTGATGTCACGACAAAGGTAAGAGTCTTAGCCGTGTATTATATTTAATTTTAGTTTTGATAACACATCCAAGAAATCAACTGGTTTAATCATCTGGTTAGGGTCGTTTTCCTTGTTAACATTTCGGATTCGAACCACCATGGCCCCTAAAATATGGGTGCTTGTGTGTTTTGGCCCCAAAAGTTAAAAAAGGTTGGGGACATTTGTAATTTTCTTGCATTAAAAAAGCTTCTATTAATGAACTATGTTTTAGAATTTTCTTGTACCTAACTCTGTACATTCTGAGGTATTTTTTTCCCTTTCTAATTTCAAAGTGTATCTCAGAAGTTAGATTTTTATTTTTCCTCATGGGCTATCATCTTTTTCAACTTTCAAATGCACCTATATGCTTCTTTGGTTTTCAACTTTAACCTCATGTATTCTATGTGAATAGATACATCAGCTTCATAAATGTAAGCTGATCTGGTTTTGCTAAATGCTTCACATCTTGCAATGAGTATCTATGGGCAAAAAACATATGTGATTCGGCAAGTTTGTTTTAATTATCATCAGGGTCCATAACATTGAAGTGAGTTATTATTCTGCCACATTGTTTGGTGAAAGTGGGCATAGAACTAGCCTGGATTTAATTTAAGACAGTTTTGGGTGGACCATTGAATCTGAAATAAAAAATGTTATTATTCCATTCACATAGTTTTAGGTAGAACTTCAGCATCGCCTAACGTGGTTTTTGTACATACCTTTAAAAGGGAGAACATGATGTGCAACTAGAGATAGCTTAAAAAAAAAAGCAAAATCTTCGCCATAAGGTACCATCACTGAAGCTAGGTAAAAACAACTTTTCAAGTGCTTCGCCTATTAAAAGTTTGATGTGCTTTTTCAGCTCGAGGATCATCTAACAAAATATGATCCGTGCTGACCCTTCTGTATATGTTCCCTCCCTGATACTTGTTTCCATTCCTCTAAATTTTGTTTCTGCAGGGCATTCTCCACTCAGCATTGCACAACCAGTATTGGAGGCTAATCGATCCTCAAGGGAAACCAACAGGTGTCATGGGATGGTGGCCATCCCGTGCCGTCACATTTTTAGAGAACCATGACACAGGATCTACCCAGGTCTGTTGAGCAAGGTTGTTTCAATATTTATCAAATCCTAATCATCTATCATGCATATATGTGACTCTTGTCACTCTCCCTTTCAGGGACATTGGCCATTTCCAAGGGAGAAGCTTGGACAGGGCTATGCATACATTCTGACGCACCCTGGCACGGTACATTCCTTTTTGTTCTCTTTTCTTTCTCTTTTAAATGGCCATGGTTTAGAGCTTATCAATATCTCTAGAAACCAAGTATGGTTGCAGATGCAAATTCAAATGCCTTGGATTATTTATGAGAAATTACAATGCATAGTTGTGCTTCATTGATTACTGCTTTAATGACAAATATCAGGGAGATTAAATGTCAACCTATTAAAGGGTTTGTATTTGGTGTATTTTAGAAGGAAAGTGTTACGTACCTCTCTCTCTGGTTAAGTCATAAGATTCCAATCTAACCACATTGTTGATCTTTATGTAGCCGGTGATCTTTTATGATCATTTTTATGACTTTGGACTCCGAGACACCATCACAGAGCTCATCGAGGCGCGAAGGCGTGGCGGAATCCATTGCCGAAGCTCCGCCAAGATTTACCATGCGAACAATGAAGGTTATGTTGCCAAAATTGACGAAAGCCTCGTGATGAAACTCGGACATTTTGATTGGAATCCTTCCAAAGAAAACAATTTGGATGGAACCTGGCAGAAATTTGTTGACAGGGGATCTGATTATCAGATTTGGTTAAGACAGTAAGCAAGTGCAGCTTGTTGCTGAACTGCAGCCACTTCATAGATTTTAATTTTTCATTAGTTCATGCCATTGCTCTCTCAGGTTGAATGTAATATAAGGAAACATATTTATATAACTCCCACAAATATCTGATAATTACTTTTATTGCCAACCGGAAACGGCATTTATCAGCGGATAGCTGTGATATTATTTGGGTGCATCTATACATAGATATATATAATTTTTTTGCCTGTACAATAGCCCAAGAAATAGGTGGTTTAGATAACTCTGAGCAGGGGCAATTCAGAGATTTCAAAAAAGAATTATGACCATTTTTTAATACTATACAGCAAAAAAATTTTAAAAATATAGATGTAAAAAAATTCTCCGGGGGTTAAACGGAAAGCCAGAGTTTTTTTTAACTAATTTAGGAATGTGGAGCTACCCACGTTCCACCGTTGGATTCTAGGAACGTCGATCTCGGTGCAATGTTGGAATGAGCGGTCGGGATTAGCTGAAAAAGCGGTAATTCTCCGAACGGACGGCTGGATCAAAGTCTTCGCTCCCGACAAAGCGCTCTCGTCTTTCCAACGGCTCGAGATCCCTATTTATACCCGCTTGCACTCCTTTTAAGCGGAACTTTTTTCTCTGCTCCTTTTAATTTTCCCCTTTTTCTCTTCAAAAGCTCTCGCTAGGGTTTCGAATCCCCGCTTCGATTGAGGTCCAATGGCGACGGAGAAGGAGAGGGAGACCCATGTCTACATGGCCAAGCTCGCTGAGCAGGCCGAGCGCTACGATGGTCTGCTTTTCAATCGCTTCTTTTCATTTTTTCCTTCTTTCTTTCTAGATAGTGTTGTTCTTTCTTTTTTTTTTTTTTAAAGAAGGCAGACATCTTAGATTGATTCTGGTATGTCTTGTTATTTGATGGATCCGTTGCTGATTTATTGTTATTTGTGGAAAATTTTCAAAATGTAATGCGTGTTAGCATGTTGTCGATTTCTTAATGTTTGTTTTGGGATGTTATTTTGTGTTCTTCTTTTGGGATGAGAATTGTGTTGTGATTGTCAGTGTTTGTTCTGTGCTTTAGAATGGTGTTGTAGGATGTGAAATGTTGTTTCACATATATTTGCGTTAATATGGATTTTGGTACATCAGGATTGATTTTTGGTTGATTTAGAAAGTTCAATGGATTATTGATGAATCTGGAAGGAATTTTGTTCAGTCAAAGCAATGATGAGAACAAATTTAATATAGTAATTTGTTCTCGCCTTACAAATGACGTAGATTTTATCTAGATTGAATGTATCATGTGTTGCAATTCTTTTGTCGAACTCTTGCTACTTTGTCGCCTTCTTGCTACTTTGTCGCCTTCTGATATCCATGGTTTAATTTATTTCGTGAAGTTGTGAGAAAATTGGTTGTTGTTCAATGATCTTATTGTGAGTGCTACTGGTACTGAGCCAGAAATGGTTGAAGCAATGAAGAAAGTTGCGAAGCTTGATTTGGAGCTGACAGTCGAGGAGAGGAACCTCTTGTCAGTTGGTTATAAAAATGTCATTGGGGCTCGCCGAGCATCATGGCGCATAATGTCATCCATTGAACAGAAAGAAGAATCTAAAGGGAATGAGCACAATGTTAAGTTGATAAAAGGGTATCGCCTGAAGGTAGAGGAAGAACTGACTAAAATATGTGATGATATCCTGAGAATCATTGATGAGCATCTGATTCCATCTTCCAGCACTGGAGAATCTAGTGTTTTCTATTACAAGATGTAAGTCATTGTGGCACTTCAGATTTTGTTCTTTTATTCATCAACGATATTTATAGAAATTTGATTTTGAATTAGATCTGCATGCAATCAATGATTTATTATATTTTCTGCAATTTTTATATGCCCTTTCTGAATTTGGGAGAAGTAACAAATGCTATGTTTGACTGTAATGCAGGAAAGGTGATTATTACCGTTATCTGGCAGAATTCAAGTCTGAACAAGATAAGAAAGAAGCTGCTGATCAGTCAATGAAGGCCTACCAGGCATGCCAAGATAATGCTTTTTTTTTTTTTTTTTTGTAGATGTATAAAACTGTTTGTTAACATCCTTACTCCTTTTTCAGACTGCTTCTAATACGGCGAACACAGATTTGCCATCAACTCATCCAATTCGCCTTGGTCTTGCTCTCAACTTCTCAGTGTTCTACTATGAGATCATGAACTCCCCTGAGAGGTATATTTTACTCTTATAAAAATTACATTCCTTTAGAGTTATGTTCTTTGTTTCTCATTGGTCATATTATCAGGGCATGCCATCTTGCAAAACAAGCCTTTGATGAAGCCATTGCAGAACTTGACACTTTGAGTGAAGAGTCATACAAGGACAGCACCTTGATAATGCAGTTACTGAGAGACAACCTCACTCTCTGGACATCTGATTTACCTGAGGAAGGAGGTATGATTTTCCATATCATTGTGTAATATCAATTTGATTATAACAATCCATTCATATGTTTTAAACAGACATGAGTACCATTGCACCAACATTTATTCAAATGAGTGTATGACATACTGGTGTTTGTAGAATAACAATTCTTATTCTTGAACCTTGCTATCCATCAGCTTATTCTTTTTGTCTTCGATATGGATTACAAAATCCAGAACATAATATGATTATTAGTTTGGAATTAGAACCATTAAGAGGACCCGTCCTGTTTTTTTTTCTTTCCTAGCTTCTAGCAACCGATTTGTCTATCTTTGGAAACTCTCAAAACTCGACAAAAATTTCCATTTCTTTTACAATTTCCTTATAAATAGGTCCAAGAATAGAAATTTGTTTTTGGTAAGAGCCAAACATAAGAATTTAGTTTACAGTTATGGTCTTATTATTGAGTTAGATGTGTTCCATCCAATTAATAATGTACTTTAATGATGTGTCATCTACAGGCGAGGATGGTATCAAGGGTGAGGAGGCCAAAACCACCGAACCTTAGGTATGAATGAAATTACCTCATTCTCTTGCGTATTATTGTCTCTCAACTCACAATATACTTGCTAGTATTAATCAAAGATGCCATCTTGATCGTTGCAGAAATGACGCATCATCGGTCTATCCATGCCGCCCAGTTTTCTTGCATGGACTCATGTTTCATCGGTGGCAACCTACCTTTTACATGGATGTCTATCTAGGGCTTCTTCTATATCGTGTTGAAGATGTGTTGATGTCATGTTGAGTCTGTTCTGTTTCTATTGTAGTAGCGCCTTGTTCCGCTGCTATTTTTCTTCTTGTTAGCAGTTTGTGATACATTAGAGAAATGATGGTACACCTTAGTGGAAATTGTGTTTTCTGTTGTTATCGAGTTTTCTGTTGTTATCGAGCTTTTCATATTTTATGCTTTTTTTTTATCTGGTTTGCTATCTGGTTTCGCTCAATTTATGATTAAAACTTGTTTTAAAAAACCGGCACGTTAAATTAGAGTTAATGTGGGTTGAGTTGTCTACAAATTTTATTTCTTGGCCTCAATTACACTGCTCTTGCTTCAAAATTATGTAACTGGATGGAGCTTGCTGTGAAGTAATTGAAGTGATATAGATGTAAATTGTGAGATGGACCTATCATATGCATGTACTTATTTTTCCTATATCAGTTATCTTTGTCTGCATATACGCAGTTTTATCAAAATTATAGATATACTTTTAAAATTATATCTATTTTAAATGTATTCATCAATAATAATTGATTTAATAATATGATTAATAAAACTTTTACCATCTTCACAGCAGCCCGTCTAGCTCAGTTGGTAGAGCGCAAGGCTCTTAACCTTGTGGTCGTGGGTTCGAGCCCCACGGTGGGCGTTAGTATAATTTTTTTCTTTTTGACATTATATCTCTTTTCGACATTATATATAATTTATGTCTCATTTTTTTAATCAATTTTTAATTAATCAAAAATCTAATTTCTTTAATCCCCTTTTCCTTCTATTCTTTTCTAGGGTTTCTCTTCATTTCGACCACGCTGATTCAATCCATCTCCGGCCTTGATTTCAATTGCAACTCCCTGGCCATGCTATTCTTTCCTCGATGAGGCAACTCGAGCAGCTTCCGATCTCTCCGGAGGTGGCGCAGCCGACGGGAGGGGGCCTCCACTCGTGGTTCTTGGATTGCCATGGGCTCTGGTACACCCTTGCTCTCACCGTCCCTTCCGTCCTCTTCATCGCCTACCTCGCCTCCCAGGCTCGCCGCAGCTTTAACACGCTTCGCTTTGGTCGCTCCTACATCATCATCGTCTACTACGCTCTCCTTTGGGTCGTCTGCGTGCTCAATCTTTTTGGTGTCTCGCTCAGGTGCGAATAATACCATCCTCTACTTGCAGTTTTTATTTTTTAGAAAATTAGGGTTCCATGATCGTATTCTTGTCGGCTAATGATTTCCTCATGTATTTATTTAGGTCATAAAGAAAGATTTTTACGGAAATTATGCGATTAAAAAAAATCGTTCTTATTTATATTTCTTGTTCAATGATTTGATATTGCAAGCTCCGGGTAATTGCAGAAGGCCTATTCTGTCAAGAAGGGATTAGGTCATTTAAGTTCAGTAGAAACACAGTTCTCGATCTCACGTTATTAGCTTAACATCAAACATCTCTTATTATTGAATCTCTGTAGCCATTGGAGAACTTGGTGATTGATCACCTTTTATTGATTGATCTTCATAGTAAATGAGAAGGTATGAGTGGACTTTCTTTTAAGGAAATAGTAGTGTGATGCCCTGTGAATGATTGAATCTTTATTGATGGATATTCTATTGAATGATTGAATATTTATATTCTTGGTCCTTTTCAATTACTTATACCATTATCATTACTCAAGCTACCTTATCGTCAATGACAATGCTTTCCTGTCCAGTCATTGGGTTTTGTTTGAAATTTTGTAAGTATAGTTTAATACTTTAATTACTTAATTGCATGCTTTGATTTGGCGAAACAAAAATGGGTTTTTTTTAAATAAATTTAGCCTTAATACCGTAGTTAGTTATATGACATATTGAGGGTGTTGACTTTGTTTCGACTGAAGAATATGTTATTGGTAATGCAATTCTTCTTGAGAGTTTCCTAACTGCTCTTTGGCAGAGAATTCTGCTTGACGTCTGTTCTCATTCTTTATGGAATATACCTATATTATTCCACATTGCTTTTATTTAAACTCCATAAAACTTTATGTTGATCAAACTTGATTGATTATAACTGTGATTTCATTTCTTGTTGTATCCAGTCATTGTAAAGATTGTATCTTCATTCTCTGGGAATGAGTATGGTCAAGTCTATAAATAATCGATCTTGCAATTTGTGCTATTTTTTATTCACTAAATTACTACCACAAAGTTAATATTTGCTGTATGTGCTTATCTTGGCTGAGCTATTTCCGTGCCATGTTTTTAGCCTATGCATGGCTCTTTTTTTATGTTTTTGTTTTGTTTATTGGAGTGCAGGCCTGGCAATGCACTTCCGGCAAAGAGTTATCTTGGAATCTGTTGACTTTGTTTACAACATCTGGGCTGTTGTTTTTAGAAGTCAGTTTGGTGGCTTTTCTACTTCAAGGAAATTATACTACAGGATTGGAGTCTTTGACTCAGACCCTTGTTATTTCAGGAGTTATCGTTGCTGCTGATGTTATCATTAAGGTATTTCTCACAAACATTTGGATGTACAATCTATTTCAAGAATTTTGCAAATTTGCATGCATGTGATATAATAGTGAACAATATTTGGTCCCCTCTTATGTTTGGGTTGAAGTTTTCCACTCATAGGTAATCATCGACTTTCTGGATGTTTTTTTTTTTGAAGAAAAAGAGAGTAAATTTTTTTTTTGACAATCTTCATAAACATCTCTAGAATATCGCTTAGGATGTAAGGATGTCCATTCACAATGTTCCTGATTTTGGCACCATAAGCCTACCCCTTGTTATGCATAGTATTTTGTGGAATCAAAGTTTTAAAATTGCAATTTTTATTAAATTACAATGAGTAGCATTCTTAATTTTTATGAGCTGATCAAGGTCAACCAGTCTGGTGGAGGGTTTCTTTTTTGTCAACAGTAACCTACTCGTCATTGTGACTATTGATTATTATACTCTCAATGTCATATTTCTAGTGTTTCAGTATCCTTGTGTTTTTTTTTTTTTTTTTTTTTTGTCTTTCTTTCTTTCAGGCTATCTATATCTTTGGTTTTGGGATACCATTGTTCATCGATGCAAGTGAGACTACAAATCGGGTGAAATGGGGATTATGGATTGTCCACAAGCTACTTCTTACAGCAATCTATGGTTTCATTCTATTCATGCACCATTCAAAATGGAGGGAGAGGCTACCTGGTAAGCATTCATTCACATATGCACTTTTTACTCCATCAAGCGTTTTCCTGATCAGGCCAACATTATTAACCTTTTTATCTTTACAGCGAGGCCAGCCTTCTACAACTACATCTGTGCAATGTTCTTGTTATATGTCATAGCACTCTTCGGTTGCATGTTGGCAGGCAATGGAGCTGGGTTTGGATTCTGGTACAACTATGGAGAATCAATTTGATTTAGTTTGTCGAACATTCATTGTTAACAGTTTACGCCTTTTTCTTTTTCACAGGCTCTATAACCTGGCGACGGTTTGCTATCACTCCCTTTATCTTCCACTCATCTACATAACCTTCCTGGCTGATTTTTTCCAGGTACCCAATTATTCCATTCATCGTCTTATTTCTTTTCCAAGACTCAGATAGTATTACTGTATCCAATTTTTCTAATTCGATCTCATCACCATAATCTGATCGATAATAGGAGGATGATCTAAGGCTGGAAAATGTGTACTATTCTGAGATGAAAGATGCCGGTTTCTTCGATGCTGATTGGGATTGAGATCCATTTGTAGAACAAATGCATTCCAGTTTATGCATTCTCTAGGTAAATTGGTGCATGTCCTTACATAATTAATTACCTTGTACCATTGTAAATAATCTGACATATCATTTTTAAAATGTGTTTTCACTGGAGTCTTGTGATGATTGAACATGCAATTTCAGCACTTGTTTGATATATATATGATTCCATTCGCTATTATGTTTTCATTTCCTTTGGAATTAGAAGGAGGTAAATATGCATTCACACACTTATAAGAGTGCGTAATTTTGCATATACTTGATCATAATTTAATTTAAATCTAAAAAATAAATATTTTAAAATTATTTGAAAAGTTGGAAGACTTTTTTTGAGGAACCAATAGAGTTGGGGGGATTTTTTTTTTGAAATATTTTAAAAATCAGTTAAAAAAAAATGAAAGTAGTGTTTTTTTAATTGAATAACAAAAGCTACGTGTCTGATCCTACAACCATATATCGTTATATATATATATATTAATTTATTAGTTTTGTTTCTTTTCTTTTATTCTCGTCCATTATTTTATTCCTCGTCAATAATTCGTTGTATTAATAATTTATTTTCCAAAAAAATTAAAAATACTAAAGCCCACGTCAGTGGTGCACGTTCAGTTAGGTTCTTCCGGGTGCACATGTCACACATGATTCTGACATTTTATAATTAAAGCATCTTGACGCGCAAAGTTCCGCACCTTCGTTAAGGCACCTTTTTCCAATTAACTCGGCAGTGGACCAATGGCGAAGTGACACGTGTTCCTTGTTTTGGTGCTGAAATTAATTATTCACTAAAATTTAGCTAAACTAATCTTGTTTTTAATTTTATTTTAATTAGTGTTTTTTTAATAAAATGATGATCATCTGTTATTAAATATTTTCATGCTTATTATTGGAATTGCAGGAATTATATATAAAGAACAAAATCCTAGTGTAATTCGCTATAAAATATATATGAATCTAAACTCTAAAAAACAAATGTAAAAAATAAAAAAATCATATAATAAATGAGTTTGTAAAAATCAATCCAAAAACGAGTTTTGTAAAAATTTGAATCATCAAAATATTATTTTAATGAGTGAACCAATATAGCACACACACTATAAATTTTTTTTTTTTAGAATAAGTTCCATTTAGTACTATTTATATTTCTTTATCATTTATTAATTCATATTTTTATAAATAAGGAATATTCAGTGTTGCCACGTCAGCGAGTCACTAAAAAGAGTGAAAAATAAAAGTTCCAAATCTAAATATTCAGTGGTGTTGGCTTGTGGGACATTGACAAAGAGCCATTTTTGTTTGTCTCTATTTATGCGCCTGAGATTCATGTGTTTGATGCTTAGATTGGAAATCATCAGTGCTAGTTTGGGTTTCTATCGCTCTTCAGGTCCGTGAATTCCTTTTCTTTTTGGTCTTTGATGTTGGTTTCTGTGTTTTTTGGTCATGCTCAGATGAAATTTATTCATTGATTGTTTGTGTTTATCTTCTATTTTTGTATATTTTTAATTTGTGAGTAGATTGATGCTTTATTTTGTGATTTATGGCTTGACTTCTTGTGTTTTGTTTTTAGTAGATTTTTTTTTTTGAGTACTTTGTTGGTCTTTCTATGATTTTCCTTTTTATTGGGTTGCCATTTTATTGGTGTTAATTACTGAAAAATTCGATTTTTTTCCCTTGATTTTTCAGATTCAATGTGTTTTTTTCAGTATGATGATCGTCCGTAGTGTAAATGAAGTTTTGGCAGCAAGGTTCTCTTTGAATTATTTTGCTTGAGATGTGTTTAGCTTGTGGATTTTTGATCATTTATGTCATAAAAATGTATATGATTTTGTGGTTCATAAATTGGTGAAATGTTGATATTTGCTAGTTTTAGAAGAAAATTTGATAATAATTGAACTTATTGGTGTCCTGAAACAGATTATTTGGTCATCTGTGATTGTGCTCTAGTTTGAGAAATCACGGTAGAGATGTTTGTGGTTGAAGATAAACTTGGAGCCATTGCTCTGATGCAAGTTTCTCTTCTTCTCCTGGGTACTTGGCCTGCAATTCTGACTCTATTGGAGCAACGTGGCCGTCTACCTCAACATATTTACCTTGATTACTCTCTTACTAATTTCTTGGCTGCGGTTTTCATTGCTCTCACATTTGGCCAATTGGGACATAGCAAGCCGAACTTCTTCACTCAGCTTTCTCAGGTCTTTCTTCACTTCTCTACATTCTTATTGGTTTGTGTTTCTGTGTTGAGTATAAATTAGGTCTTTCCCCAAGTTTTTACTCAATCTTATCATTATTGAAACTGGAAATTCTTTACAAAGTAATATAGCATTTGATACAGAAGGTGGTGTTATCTGTCTTTAAGTTACGCCGAGATTTACATATCCTTCTAACTTGGCAATTTTTTTTTTTTTAGTGGTGTTCTATACTTGTAATATCCACCTTTTTTCACTCATGATCCTATGAATATCAAAAAAGAATGGTATTTGAGGTAGACATGCTTAATTTTCTTTTGAATGGGTAGAATATTTATCTTTGCAATCATCCAAATGAGCTGTGCTATTGTTGTCGATGACATCTAGTGATTTACTCTACAACAATGAATCTCCCTGTCAAGCATGTAAATTTATCTTTGAACTTTAGACAGACATTTTTTCTTTTTTGATGTCGTTGCTGATGTTTTGTCCACTTACCAAATAATTGACATACAATGCAGGACAACTGGCCCTCAGTCCTGTTTGCAGTTGCAGGTGGAATTATGCTTAGCCTCGGGAACCTTGTTACACAGTATGCCTTGGCTTTTGTTGGTCTGTCAGTGACTTTGGTCATTACAGCAAGTTTGACAGTTGTAATAGGTAAACACTCTTAAAAAATAAACTTGACGATTTACTTGCTAAGATTGAGTCTTTTTGCTTCTGTTGTTGTCAGCAAATTAGTACACATTAATTTTTCTTTGTTTCTGGAATAACGAATACAATTTGGCATATGCTGTTTCATGAGTTATGCTTAGCTTTAGCTGCAGTATTCTGAATGATTTCAAATTGGTTGTTTTTTCTTAATATGCAGGGACAACCATGAACTATTTCTTAGATGATCGAATTAATAGGGCGGAGATTCTTTTCCCTGGAGTTGCTTGCTTTCTTGTTGCAGTCTGCCTTGGAGCTGCTGTTCACTCATCCAACGCCGCTGATAATGCCCAAAAACTTGGCAGTTTTTCAAGTCAACACAAAGGCAAACATCGATACCTAATCTATTTCCTATGGCTTTTGGGATCCTCTTGAATGGCAAGTTTCATTTGGAGGTCTCTGCTTTGAAGGCCACCATAATTTGAATCCATAATCTGACTATTTCTTCACCCTGTTTGCTTCAGATCATTCATCCCCAGACATGGAACAAATCCATCTTTTACATGATACCACCGGGCACAGTGGTCATGAATCGAATGAAGGTAATTATTCTTGTTGAGAAGTTGGCCTTTGCCAAATGGGTATGCTAAACAACTTACAATTCTACTGACATAGATGCGGAGAGTGGTGGATCCTATAATACAGACATTGTCCTCAAGGCAGAAAAAGTGGAACCAGGAAGTGCGAAATTCCTCCTCCAGCTTGAGCACAGAAGATCTATCAAGGCAAGCAGCTTAACTGCATCTTTGACTAACAAAACGGAGGGAATAGCTATCAAGTCCATGTGTTTGATCATGAATCTCACATTCACTTCTCATTTATCCTTGCTTTCTTTCATTCTTGCACGTGGACATTTGCCTATTAGTACTTGATACAGATGATTTTTATATAGCATTATTGGCGTATGCAAGAAGAATGACTCCATATCATCACTCAGTTATTTAGGAGTGTATAATGCACTGAAGACCAGGTCATTGCTGGTCTAATGTTTGCTTATAAGCTTGTGTAGCCTGTGCTCAAGTTTTGTTTCACCATTATTAATAGACTTTCTGAATTTTTTTCATTGCACAGGTGCTAGGATCTGATATTTTCTTAGGTCTCAGCATGGCATTCTTTGCCGGTATTTGCTTTTCACTCTTTTCGCCGGCATTCAACTTGGCTACTAATGATCAGTGGCATATTTTGAAAGAAGGGGTGCCTCATTTGGTGGTCTACACTGCATTCTTCTATTTCTCCGTCTCTTGTTTTGTTGTTGCAACTGGCCTGAATATCTACTTCCTATATAATCCAATGCTTGGACTGCCGAGATCATCTTTAACGGCATACCTGAAGGATTGTAGAGGACGACAATGGGCATTGCTAGCAGGGCTTATTTGTGGCTTTGGGAATGGATTTCAGTTCATGAGTGGTCAAGCTGCAGGATATGCCGCAGCTGATTCTGTTCAGGTACAACTTCTATCCTTCCTCCCTTTTTCCCCTTGAGAAATAAAATGCATTGCATGAGTGAAAAGAACAACGAAAACTGTATATATATAATGAAATAAAATAAATGGCGGTTTCAGAATGCTATGCACTACAACTAGCGTGACCGATACAAAAGAACTCCAGGTGTTTGCTACCTTTCGCTGTTCGACTTCCCTGCTATGATTTAATATCAACTTACTGGAAAATCCTTTTGATTGAAGTGATCATCTGGAAGCATAGTAAAATTTATTAGCTCAAAACTTCTCTGGGAAACTTTATGCTTGGCATGTTAAAAATAGAAGAAAGTTCAGCTCTGTCCTATCGGATTAGAAGTATAAAAAACTACACTGATGGTGTCTTTGAACCTCATTTTCCATTATAGTTATACCGCAATGACATTCTACTTATATTGATCTGATTATATTGCACATTTGTTCTAGATGCTCTTTTGATTTCATTTTTTTTCGAGTAAGTTTACTTTGGCAGTGATTCTGCAAGCACATTTCTGAAGCAAAATCAATGATTAATTTGAACCATTGCCACTGTTTATATCTTAATACTTATTTGTCTCAGACATAAGACTTAATATTGATCTATTTAAATCATTCTTTTGTTCAAAGATATGTTTTGCTTTGATTTTTATCCCAAAGTAATGCTATTTGCCCAGACATAGTTCCCAAATGATTGATTAACCATTCCAAATTTACTTTAATGGTTTATCAATCATTTAAGAAGTCTTTGTTGAGAATGTTGGGAACAAATAGCACTACGGCTAGTCGAATTATTTTGCTTGTTGGTGCTAATAATGTCGAACATTTTGTCTAATATCAGGCACTGCCACTTGTCAGTACGTTCTGGGGCGTAGTCCTTTTTGGAGAGTATCGAAGATCATCGAAAAAAACATACGTACTTCTAGCAAGCATGTTGTTCATGTTCGCCGTCGCCGTTGCAGTTCTCATGGCTTCATCAGGGCAAAGGAAGACATCACTCAAGAGCTGAAGTTCATGATTAGATTCATTTCTTATATTCCTTCCTAGATTCTTTCTTTCTGGAGTTGGGAATGAAACACAGCAATGCTTTAAATTTATGGCATTATTATTTGGCATTTCTTCAGAATTTGTTGATCAATACCAAAGGGCTTGTAGCCCAGCTGTACCTCGGGTCCCCTCGTGGGAGGAGACGTGAGTTCAATCCCCCCCGAACCGCGCTCCCCAGTTCAAAGAGGGTGAGGACGTTGTAGGCAATCCTCCCGCCACGCGTACGCCCCTGAGAGTTGGTGCTTGTCGCCCTATCTCAAAAAAAAAAAAATTTGTTGATCAATTATTGTGTTATTATTGTTTGATAAACCAGTGCATTGTTTGTATCATATCATGGCCAGTGTAAAAATTTGTTCTTGGTTGTACAAAATGTATGTATAAATTTATTAATGCGCCTTTGCTAATTTGAATTATCTGCTTTTATTTTCTCATTAATTCTATTATTTCAATTTGATCAAATTTTCATCTAAATTGAATTCATCGGTGTTCATAAGCATCAATGCTTAGTTTTTAAGCAAAATTGCTTATATCTGATATAAAATTTGCGAATTTTGTCCAACCAAAATATTTAACTTATTATTTATATATATAACAATTTCATATTCATTAATTCATATTTTTACCATTTATATATTATTAAAAGCTATTTATTGATTGTTTATGTACCATATATATAAAAGTTCACAAATTTGCAATTATTTTTTAATTCTCAATAATGTTTATTCTATTTTTAATATTTCTGTTAAATTTAAAAATTCATAATTCAATCATTTGGCATTAAAAGGAATATTTTTTATTTGATTTTTTATTCACTATATATATATATATATATAGATATAGATATGATGTCTCCAGTTGCAACCTGAACAATGGAGTAAGAGACTATCAGCCGTAGATATTTCCTCGTGATTGTAAACAGATTTCAAGATCAAATCACGACCGGTCGTTATACTTCACATTACCGCCCTGTATAAAAGGAGAACAGTAGCTCTCCCCTCCTCGCTTCGGCGTTCTCACCGAGTACTCTCCGGCGATGTTTGGAGCTGGGAAACGGCGGCAGGTAAGGACCCTAGTTCTCTCGATTCCATTTCCTTTTGTTCTTTTGCTTGTTCATTGTTGTTGCTGTTTAATGTGATTCAAATCAGCGTTGTTGTTTGTCTGTATTGTTAATCACATTGGGTTTTACTGATGAAATCTTGAGTTTTGTTTTGGAATTTTAGGTTTGATTATGTCGTTGTGATTTGGACAATTGATTGATCTTTGATTCTCTTATCTTTATGAATTTGTTTTTCTTTTCTGTTTTTTTTGTTGGTATTTTAATATGCATATTTTCGCTTTTGTGATCAGGAGTGGGGTTTTCAGTGTTTAGCTTGATGAGATCTGGTGTTTTGTTTTGTGGAATAAAAAGGTTGAATTTTTTTCTTAAGTTGACGAGAAAACGGGGACTCTGTTTTTCCCCCTTTTTTTGTTTATATTTTTTAGCGTAAAGTAATCTCTACTTTAATTGGGAGTATGTTTTGGGGACTGGACTTCATGAAAGATGGTGATATATTTTGGAATATGATGTTGATTATTTCAATTGATGAGAACCATGGCTTAATCTTTTCTGTTTTTGCTAGTGCTTTCAGTCTATATAAGCATTGCGAATATTTTTGGCTATGTATGTAATGTATTGATGGTTCATAATGATAATGAGCACCCACTTTTTTTGGGTTTTTTTTTTAACTATATCATCATTAGTAATGAGCTTGCTTATATGTTTTTTTTTTATTTTTTTGAAAAACAAATATCATGCTAATGATTTGAAATGAATTTTGAGCTCAGAAACCAACCATATATGGAGGGCCTGTTTGGATTGGTTTATTTCTAGGTCCGGAGTAGTTAGTTTATGTGTTGAGTACTTATTGGCCTAATTTTTGGTGTTTGGATTGGCTCCTCAATAACGACAAAAACAAATCTATCAGGTTGATATTTATGGGATAAACACTTCTCGAGGTCTGAGGTAACGGTTGTGTTACTTTTTTTCAGACAATAATGTCCTCCACGCAAAAAAACACATATAAATTGCTTATATAGTAACTCGTCCAAACAGAAATTTGCTCAACTTACTCAAAAAGACACTTACCAAAACTTTTAAAAGTGTTGTTTTTCACAAGTCAATCCAAACAAGCCATTACTTCATTAGTTTTCCTCATTCATCAATCTCCAATGAAGTTATAGGTTTAATATATTTTGAAATGACAATGATTCTTGATTCACTCGGGTATTTCGCCAAGGTGAATGCATGTTATTTTGCAGCAATCTGAATTTGTAAGCAATGCTGTGCTTAAGCTAATAGTGCTACATGTTGGATTCCGTGGATGTTAACTGTGTATTCTTATTTGACATGGAAGGATTGTTTTCCAACGTGTCAAAAAGAAATGAAAAGGAAGAAAGAGTATTTAATTAGGTTATACAATTATAACTTAAAGAGATGGGAAGAATTCAATAATAAGAATAATTTGATGACGTTTTCTTGTATCTTTTATCCTTGATTGGTTTGAAATTGCTCTCCCTTGTTTACAAGATTCCCTGCATGTTCTTTTAAACTTTTCTTGGGAATTCTAGCATTCTATTTGTTAATTATATTTATTAGAGTTTTACTCTTTGAATTTGTATGTCATATGATCTTTATCTTTGATTCGTTTGATTCATGTATCTAACCTCTTCTGTAGGATCTAGTTTGTAACACATGTGGTGATGTTGGCTATGCAGACTATATTGCAACGTGTTGTCAATGCAAGCAAGTCTCAGAACATATGTAAGTCCTTTTTTTAACTCTTTACTGAACAGCCTCAATTTAATAGTTCTGCTCCTTTTGCAGAAGTTAATTAACATGTTACACTAGAATCTTTGCTCCAGATAATTAATATGTGACAATATCTGATGGGATGTCTATGATCAATACTATGGGCAGTTCTTTTATTAGTTGGTCAATTGAACCATCTTTGGCTTCCATTGTATTGGATGCTTACGCAAAAATGCATTAAAATCAATCTGGCAATGGATCCTTCTTGGTTCTATTTGTGTGGCAGTTCTGTCTAAGAGAAATCATTTAAATAAGCAAGGCATTTTAGGTTTCCTGCTATTTCTTTTTAAGCTTTACAAATATTTTCCAAATTTAAAAACTTCTTATTGACTTTATCTATAGTTCAAGTGAAAAAAACGTTGATGTCTAATTGAAAATATTGATCAACACTGGGAAACTCAATTTCGCAAACTTAATAGACTTGTTTATTTGTTTTTTATCCCTTTTTTTCTTATTTAAATTCTAAGGCCGGTGAAGATACTATAGTCATTTAGCTTGTCCAGCTTCTTTTCCATATATCATTCATTCATACAGATTTTTAAAGTCTAACCGATAAACCCTTCAATTCTTCTTTACAATTTGTTTGCAAAGACAATTAATTATCTTATTTTAGAAAGGGAAGAATGTCTTCTTTTTTTGCTATTTATGTTGATTCCAATACTAATTTCTCTACTCATAAGTTTCAAGAGCTTTTCTTCTTTTCCCTGAATACCATATTCCAAACTCATTTTTTAATTTATTTTAATTTATTTTTTAATTTATAGCTATTGTATGCAAAACAAACTTTATGAGGCCCCTGAAACATGGACTTGTGAGCAATGCCCATCTGTTGTTTGAAGTTTAAAAAAATTGAGATTACATCTTCGAACATGAAAAGGTTGAAACCTAATGATAAACCAAGTTACAAGGAAAGCTTTCGGCAACTCACTGATATTGGAGAGCTGCCTAATAAGGCTCAACTGCTGCAGCATGAGCGGATTGGTCTCGCATCAATGAAGGCTCACCCTGTTAATAGAAGAATTTCAGTTACTAGGGATGTGCAAAAACAATTAACTGGTGCTGGCTTTCCAAGTCCAAGCACAATTGAAAAGGCAGCAGAGAATTGTTTGCCTGTTAAAAATGTTGCAGCACATACCTTTGGGGGAAAAGCAACAGCATCCAATAGACGTTTGAGCCTGGGTGCTTCGGCTGCTCGAATGAATCAACATAAAATCATATGTTCAAAGAATTTGAACTTGTGCAAGACCCTCTATCAGCCAAAAGAGGAAAATACTGATGCTAATGGAGAGTCAGGAAGCATGCCTAATTATGGAACTCCAGGTTGATTTCTGATGCCTTTCTATACTCGTCAATCTGATGTGTTGGTTTACCTTGGCGTTTCATATCTTCAGGGAAAGATTCTCTTCCAGCTTTGATTAAGACTGAGCCTTGCGAAGAGAGCACATATCCCCAAATGTGCAAACCCTTGAATCACACGGATCATATAGAATCTGCATACTGTGTTGATATGCCTCCCTTGGGTATTAACAATGTTACGTATCATTCACCAATCAAGAAGTGTTCTGGTACGTATTCTCATTCCCTGTATGTTTCCATTTATTTTGTATTCTTTGCTTGGTTTGTTAGGAGAATTGCCTACTTATTGGTTGTTGCCTCACCACTTTTTTATCTTTTATTCGAGGTCACAATATTCAGGTTAGTCAATTACCTCAGGGTGGAATCAGGGAACTGCCTAATGAAAGAGCTATTAACTTTTTGTCACCTGTCCAATCAGGTACAGAAAATTATCTTCAGTGTCTTAGTAAGATTGACCTCGTAATGACAAACTGACAGTTGAATCAAGTGAGAGAATTTCTTTGCTGATATAATAGCCACCTACTTTATGAAGGATCTTATATATGATTTGATAGGTAATGCCATTTGTTCAAGTATTCCAGAAAAGAAGTTGCCATTACTTGTTGTATCAGATGGTGCACCTTCAAACTTCTTTTCAACAGAAACTGCCTGGATGTAAGTAAACGATCCTAGCACTTTAACATTAATAAAAGGTGATCCCATTGTAGAATCAATGTTACATGTGATCTATTGACTATAGCTTTTGGCATAAATATCTAATTTATTTCTATTGTTAGATTTTCTAAATGAGCTTCATCTTTTTTTTTTTTCCTAAAAACCTGTCTTATGATTAATTTATTCACAGTGCAAACTGAGCATCTTTTTCAGATCTCTTCATTTCTCATGTGTTGTTATGCCAACCCACCTCATGTCATCAATTATGGGTTCCATTTTTAGTTTCTCTGGCAATAATAGTAAGTTTATAAGGTTTATAATCCATGAAAGGTTTGCCATCTATTGCTTTCCTTGATCTCTTATGGTACCAAATGAACATTTAAAAGCAACACCACATAATTATGTACCTCATTGGTGAAGTCCATGATCTTACAATATGGTAAACATGTGCAAATTTAAGTTGTTGCTGGTGGTCTATGCAGTATGAATTTCCAGTGTATCTGTATATTTCTTATTTTACCTAGTTGGATATTGAGTCAACACTAAAGGACTTTCACAATTGTGAAACGAACCAAATGTTAATATTTTGTAGTTCCATTTGCTTGCACAATGTAAGGACATACCGACTCAATGATTTGGCTAAATACTACTTGTTACCATAGTTTGCAGGATATAACATTAATGTACTTTTTCTCATCTGCAGGGGGGACCTTGAAATTTTTGGTGTGGTTCCTTATGTTTGTGAAGGAGTTGAAGCTCGTCTTCCAAGTAAAGTATGCCTTTTTGCATATGAGCAATTGAAACAGATGCCAATGAAAGTAAAATTGAAACCTGTGCATCGCTTGGATGTCTGGCCAAAGTCTTTCCAAGTGGATCCTCCCATGGTTGGTGACATCGCATTCTTTCTCTTTCCTTGTGAATTCCAAAGGTTTGCTTGCTTTCTCACTCAGTTACTCTTTTCTGCGGTTATGTTATCTTTTCTCAGTATAGAAGAACACATTGTCTCGAGTGTCCTACTTTCATATCTCAATAAAAGATGCTCACTGATCATTCCTGTTATATTTGAAACTAACAAGTCATTGCCCCATTGTAGTCTTAAAGAGAAGTACTCTCGACTCATGGAGCAAATGAACAGTGGCGATTTAGCATTGCAAACTCGTAAGGATGCTGTTGAATTGCTGATGTTTACATCTAAAGAACTGCCCAAGGATTCCGACTGTGAGTTTTTCTGTTTGAAATCCCTTCACTTTTTAATTTCTTATTTCCATCTTGTCGTTAAATTCTCAATAGGACATTAGATATATTTGCTAACATTTAGCAGTTGAACTCTTTTGCTGGCCTTTAGCTAAAAGAACATCCTGAGTGCCGTAGCCAAATTGAAACAATAAAACCATACATACTCTTCATCCACTCTTTCAAGTGCATAAAACTTGTTTATTTATTTTTTAACTATGAACAACTAAGACTGATGACTTTTTCAATTACTTTAGGCTATTTTTTTTTTCTTTGGAATTTTACATCAAACTTGAGTTATCTCTTTGTCATTGCACTTTGCTTCATGTCGATCAATAACAATAAGAAGACTGTACATTGAATGAGATGGTCGATACTTTTTGTTTTTTTTGGTGCAAATAGCCTTTATTTATTTATCGTATACATAAGCTGTGAAAATCTTCAGTCACAGGATTTCCGATGAAAAACTTCCTGTGGGGAGTATTTCGACACTTGAAACCGAAGAAGCTATGCAACTAACTAGCAACCGAAGAAGGTGAGACTGCACCAGTCTTTATGCAACATTTCTTTAAAATGAATTTGCTATATTTCCTTAAAGTGAAACCTTTTGAATGTTTCAGAGACAAAAGCATTCACTCTATCCTTTCGCCATGTAATGTATATAACCCTTATATATTTCATCTTTTCAAAAGAGAAGAATTATTACATAAAGAATAGAGAAAAGGAATTAGTGTTTCACTGTTGCCTACTTACTGCTGATTAAATGATTGAATATAGCAAATGCAAGTTAAATGTTTGTCTTTTGCATTATTAGGTTCTAATTAAGCATATTTAAAGTGGGTGTTTGCAGGGAAATAACAATGACTTACGGCAATTACCCATTTTTAAAAGTGATTTGCAAGCAATGCCAGTAAATAAAAATGCTTTGTGGGTATATAAGCAAATCTGGTTTTTTTTTGTAAAGAGGGTATAGTAGTAATTACTTGCTTTTCTTTGTGGGCAACAAGGTCAATATGTTTTAGAATATTATTTATTACAAGGTTATTTTTAAATGTATTAAATTTAATCAATAATGAATTTGCAATAATTTAGAGTATCCTGAAAAAAATAGAAAAGTTTTTACAAGTACATGCATTTTAATATTCGCTAAAATTTTAATGATCACATACACCGAGCTGAATTTCAATTTTTAATTTTAAAAAAGTAAGAAAAATACACTAACTTCCGTTTTTGCAAGGAAAAGCAACATCTGGGAAAATGAATTAAAAAATAAAATCACAACCCAAACAGTCTTGAGATATGACAGCATTTGGGAAACAAAAATTTTCAACACCCCACTGAAAATAAAAATGATACAAAATTATATAGATTGAACATTTTTTTTTTTAAAAAAAAGCCGCAACAACAAAAAAAATACAGTCAGAAGCCAATAAAAGTGAAAGTAAAATTAAAAGCCTTATAAAACACCATCTAAATGTCAAGAGTTCCACATGGTTTGCTCTGGAAACTTGAATGGTTTTTGTGTTCTTCATCCTTCGCATTGTTCCGGCCTCGACTCCGACCAATGCCTTGTTTTGGTAGACCTCGATTTAGTCCGTCGAGCAGTACGCACGCTTTACACAACTTCTGCAAGCCATATTCATTGACCACTCAAAATTATCGCCAAAACAGACATTTTACAATGGATTGAAACACTTCTAGACTTGTATGATACAATCAGAGAGGTCACCGATATGTCAATCATCGTATTGATAATTTCTAAAGACTAACAATAAAGTGAAGTAAAGAACTCATAGTAATTATGGCAAGCGTAATTTAAAGCAATACAGGATTATTTGGGATTACCTGGCTTGAAATATAAACATTTGACTGGGGTTGAAACACTTCTAGACATGTATGATACAATGAGAGAGGACACTAATATGATTATATTTCAATCATTGTATTGATACTTTCTGAATACTGACAGAAAAATGAAGTAAAAAAAAATCATAGTAACAATGGCAAGCGTAGCTTAAAGTAATGTATGATTATTTGGGATTACCTGGCTTGAAATATAACCACAACGTTCACATGTTCCTTGCTCTGGCATTTTTGTTGATGAAGATATCCTAAAATTTTCTCCAGATCTGATGATATCTAGAATGGCCCTTGGTCTGCAACAATACATTCAGATTCTCAGATTAGTACGCTTTCAAGAGATTTAACAGCAAAAGCTTTGTATTTGTAGAAAATTAAATAAATACTAGTGTAGCTGAAAATGTTTACCTGATCCTCTCTAGATCTTTGATAAATTCCCGCGCAAAGCCTCGGTATGCATTTGGAGAATAAATACCTGCAATCACACTGACAATTCAATCACTGGGAAAAAGAATTAACAATTCTCAACATAGAAACAAGAAGAGGATATTAAAATGTAGTCCTTTCATTTGTTCATAAGTGTGAAGAAGCTAATTCTCAAGATATATATATATTAAGAATATTAATTGAACTGAAACTATCTAATATCAATACATCAATGGTACTTTGAAGTTGGATGTTTGAACACATGAATGCTCCATCCACGAGAAATTCTGTATATACAAAGAGACAACCTTTCTCTTTTTAATGTCTACACCAAATTCTTTTTTCCAAAAATCAAAACTATTAAACTAGAACATTACAAATTTCAATTGACAGAAAAAGCAGCTAAGTGTATAGCACATATAGCATATTAATAAAGCAAAAAAGGAGTAAAGCTTACATTCGGTTGAGAAGTAGTCCAGCTTCTTAAAATATGCATACGTATAAATCCGTCAAGGTTTTTCAAATACAATAATAATAAATAAAAAGGAAATTTGTGCATATACACACAAAGCCCTAAAAGCGCATAATCGCATATGTACCCCCATAAAAATTATGTGTATACACCCCTACAAAACACAAACATTGCAGATGGCCAGGGTAAAAAATCAACCAAAATTCTTTGGAAGAATATCATTCTATCCTCACCATTTCACTCTAACCTCAATGGCCAAATGTCACATAATTATAGAGAAGTGATGGTAAAATACTATTTTTCTAAAAAATAAAAACATAACAGTCGGCTTTTGAGCAAATGGGAGTATATACACAAATAGTGGTGTTTAGTAAGGTTATCTATTGCAAATATAACTCTTATATATTGGGGTGCATATGCAAATTCTAAGAAATAAATAAGTGGCATTAATGTCAAGGATATATAACAATCTCCTTCTCATATGTGTATTTGAATGGCTTGCACCTTGGAATAGGTCCATCTTCACCAGTAGTTATAAAAGTGCATCTACTCAATCTACAAAATAAGATGAGCAGTAGTTGGAAACCATAATAAAAGAAATACAAATAAAAGGAGGATAACAAGACATTTCAATATTATACCTTGCTATATCACCTCTTAAAATGTTTAAGAGTATGGTTTCTGCCATATCATCAGCATTATGTCCAGTAACAAGTTTCTCTGCTTTCATAACCGCAGCACCCCGATCTAACGCCTAAGATAATCAAGTGAAAATAAAAATAATTTATACGTAACTCGATGCAAACCATTGGCCTAAGAAGAGGCTTTTGTAGGGCAAAGCTTCCTCATGGTTGATCATATATAAAAGAAGAGATGACAAACCTGCCGGCGGAAAACCCCACAGAAGGTACAGTTATTTTTTAAGCCAATTGCTTTCACTATTTCATCCATTGTCCAGCCATACAAGGTCTTGTATGAAACTATTTTTAGCGGCAATCCATACTACAGAATATGAGTTAAATTAGGCAGGCATTATGTAAAATTCATCATGACTATACGATGGGAACACAAAAGCAAACTTTTGAGCTACAGTTTAAAACTAAAGGTGAAATGATAAATAATCTAAAAAAAAATTATAGAACATGAACAAAAAAGGGATTGGGTCAAAGCATTCATCATCATTTAAAACCAGTCATCCTGATTCACAAGTGAAAATGCATAAAGAAAGACATCCATCAGCATGGTCATCTTCCATTAAAAATCATCTGAAAGTTCATCAAAAATAGATATCAACCTACATGACCATGATTCAACCGACCTGGATTTCATTTCTTTTGACAGTTTCAAGTGAATCATCTCTATAACCAGTAATGCCTTCATCGACAGACAAAAGGAAGAGATCAAGCCCATAATTGTGCCTCCTATTGAGTTCCGATAATACATAAGCTAAGACAGTTGAATCTGCAACAGAAAATCAACAAGAGAAAACAAATCATCGTCAGAACAATCTCTAATGTTAAATCGCATAAGCTCCAATATCATCACCCACACTGGTGATCCCATTCCAGCACTGAATTTAAATTGTTTATCAAATAAATGAATTTCATCAATGAACATCATAATCACCTACCTTTCCCTCCAGAAGCCGCAATAGCAACCCGTTCTCCTGGCTGAAACAAATGGTTATCCACAATAGTTCTATGTATCTCCTCCTCAAAGACAGTATAAAAGCACTCCCTGCAAATCTACACCGATAGAGTACTACCAAGATCAGTGATTAGCTAGATTTGGGCTAAAAATTTTTAAATAAATTTATACAAATTTGAGGAAATATAACTAGCATCACACTTTAAACAAACAAATACAACTTAGAAAACATGGAAACTATTGCAAATATCTGCAGAAAAGCAACACTGAGGTCAGTGATTTGCTAGCTTTGGACTATGAACCTTTTTTTTAAATATAATTTTTTACAAGTTTGCGCAAATATAACTCAAATTACACAATAAAAGAACGAACAAATTGCAAAATTATACAGATAAACACCACTGAAATCAGTTGCTAGCTTTGGACTACGAACTTTCATCTTTTACTACATTTTGGTCAAAACACAGCACAAATCACACTATAAATGGACATAATCATAATAAATTTCACCTGCTCCTAAGGTTTTAGGCCTTTTGAGGGCGGCTTTCCTCGTTACAGATGGAGCAGACGCGGCCTGCGCCTCTCCTAGACTTCTTCCCATCACTGTCTTCCATGAGCTCCGGCCAAAACCGGCACCCTCCTTCCGGCGAGGTGTAGGGTTTCTCCTTCTCTCTCTCTCTCTCTCTCTCTCTCTCTCTCTCTCGACAAATACTATATTGTTTTGGAATTTTTATATAGCCCCCGGGATGAAAACTTAGGGGCATTATACATAATTAAAAATATGTAAAGTATCCATTTGTAAAAGTTACGGAAAATTGATTTTTTCGGATATGCACATACCGTCACTGTGATAGTTTAGAACTTTATAAATATAGTCACTATATAAACAACAATATTATTAAATATAATTTTTTTATAACAATTATAATTATTGAATGAAATATAAAAATTCATATAAAAAATATTTTGACCTATATTAATTATAATGAACTGTTTACTCTTT